>PVJH01030443.1:0-24799 GCA_004026705.1 Nesogale talazaci
ATGACATTTATATGAAAAGTTTTGAAGGGCCTTCTGAACTTCCTTATTTAGTGAGATTGCATATAGTTAAGTGAAATAATAAATGAAGGTTACTATACACACTAACTAGTCAAAGTTACCCCTTGCCATGATTCCATTTATTTTCTTGGGATATGTGGCAGTCATGTGCTTATGTTAATTTTATGATTGAAATGGAGTCTGGCCTGTTAATCTGGAGATAGCCATTGAGTCGCCTATGAGGCCTCTGTGTGGGCATGGCTTTCACCTGAGACTTCTGGGAAATCTCACGATATTTCCCTCGTGAAGATGAGAAGCAATCTCCCCCAGTAGTTGGGAGTTAGTTTCAGAGACGACTAATCATGGACAAGACAAGCTGGCAGCATTTGAGAAGCTGGAGGAGCTGGCGGAGAGACCACACAGCTTTGCCCTCTGAAGCTCCAGACCTCTGAAGCTGGGGCGGCCAGATGGAGACCTCTGCCAACAATAAGTTGCTTCTGCTGTTGAGCCCTGGAGGTGAGGTGCCCTGCCAGCACCGGGATTCTGCACCCACTGACCTGTGACTGTGGAGGTGGAAGAAGACTTTATAGACTGATTTCGGGCATATGGGTTAATACTGGACTTACGACTTTGAATTGGACTGGGCAGGGATGCTTTCTCCATGTCCCATTCCTTTTGTATATAAACATTTTCATTATACCTATATGCATGTCTCTGAAATTTGTTCCTCTAGTCTACCTGGACTAACACAGGATATTTCTATCACATGTACGGGCAATATCTTTGCCCCTCTTTGTCCCCCCAATCTGTGTTCACTATTTCAGTTGTGCGGGTGTTCGTTCTACTTTATTTCACTCCTAAGAATAAGTTACTCAATTTAATGAAGCTATAAAGTCCAGTAATTAAATATTAATAGTTCATCTGTTCATTGTGGCTATAGAGACTATCACATTAAGTCCAGACCTAGTCCCTGTACCATAATTTTGTCTAAATAAGCTACAAGTATAAGATTGACAAAGCAATAGTGGCGAGGATTGATAGTTGGATAACTTACAACTATTATAAGGCTAGAAATCAGTAAACAAATGAGAGCGGGAAAATATCTGTTTGTTTAGAAATTAAGATATATGCTCAGAGAATCTTATGAAGGTTTTCTGCATAAAACTATTATAGTAAACTTCTGTTAACTTAATAAGGAACATAGTAAAGAACAAACAAGGCAATAAAGTTCTTGTAATCATTTTTACTTTATTTTATAATTCCACACATTAGTTAACTGCATAAGAAAAAATGAATAAAGGACAGGATTATAAGGAAAGATAAATTTCATTTTTCATAAATGTTATGATAATTTATGTTATAAATTATAAATTTGATGATAAATTAATAGAATCAAGAAATAAATTTATGTATAGCTCTGAGTACACAGTTCATAAATAAATCAATGGCATCACTACACATTAGCCAAAAATAGACAAATATTCTAGAAATATCATTTATAGATGCTTCAAAAATAACAAATCCCTAGGGAAAAGTTAAATATTTAAAAATTCTCTACACATAAACTAGAAAGCATTAATTATGTATTTTATAAGAACCAATAAAGAAATCTATATGAAGACTTTTAATATACAGATTAAAGGCTCAATATTGTATTAAAGGCCATCAAATTTGTATACTATTCAAAGGATACCAATGAAAAGTAAGTTTAATTTGTTTTGGGAGGAAACTTTAGGATACATAAAATTGTACTGACTTCCAAATAGCCCACATAGTCTTGAAGATAAAAAAAAAACATTAAATTATTGATTTTTAATTCTATCCAACATCAAAACAGTATATAGGTACAGTGTACTATTGGCAATAATGATAAACAGAACAATGGAGAAAGAGTGCATCCCTAAGAACTCATTCATATATAGGCACTTGCTTTAGGGCAACCATAACATTGCTCACTAGTGAGAAAAATAGTTTTTCCAATTACTGGCAATAGGAAAATTGCGTATCCATATAAGAAAAGCAAAACAACCTAGATGACACCATAAACAAACAGAAATTTGCATGAATTTCTTGATATCAGGCATTAACTTTGAGAGACAAAGCAATAAAATTATAAAGCGAATAAAAAGATTTGTTCACAAAAGTGTGAAGGGAGATTATTTAAATGGAAAATCAAAAATTTAACCCAAAATGAAAAGATTTATTAAAATTATTCAATTAAAAGTGGCCAATATTCTTTCTGAAAGGGCACTATTCAGACAGAAAATAGGCAACTAGTATAATGAAACAGCTTACACATTCAAACAGTTACAAATGATGAAGTTATGAGCACAAACTTTAGAAAAGTGATTAATTTTAGAGAAAGGAAGATATCATTGAGAACAACACATAGAACATGTGGTTGGGAAACTTCCTTTTCTTGATTTATGTTTACATGAGTGTTTGTTCATAAAGCTTACCAAGACTTTCATTTGTTTGGACACTTTTCTGTGTTTATGCTTTCTGTTATTACATAAAGAACAAACAAGCTATAGAATGAGAATGTGTATGGCATGAAACTGGCAGAATGTATCTATCATAAACAAGTAATCCCTCCAGAGACACAGAGAAAGAGACAAAGACCAACACGCAGAATATCCAATAGAAAGGAATAAATCTTTCATAAAAAGGAAATATAGAGCTGAGCCTTGGTGGCACAGTGGTTGAGTGTGGGACTGTGGCCCACTAGCTTGGCGGTTCAAATCCAGCAGCACTCTCCAGGAGCAAGGCTGGTCCTTCCACTACCACCAGAGGGCAGTGTTGCCTGCTCCAAAGAAATATATATATTATATTATATTATATTATATTATATTATATTATATTATATATATAATTTTCAAGTCACCAAGAAGCACAAGGTGCTCAGACACATTGCTGCTAAACACATACAAGTTGGCGTTCACTCATAATGATCATATTTACTACAGAAGGAAGCATTACCTGTCCCTCTACCACCTATCTCTCTCTTTTTTTAATGTTTAAACTTACTGTTGCAGCCACCATATTGATCTATCTCAGGGAATGCCTTTATTTTTGCTGCTCATCTAGTTTATTAAGCATGTTGTCTATGGTCAGAGACTGATTTCTTCTGATAAGTAGATGAAATGAAGCTAGAGCCATTTCTTCTTTTGGCAGTCCATGGTACTTTCAATATTTTTTTCCAGCATTATAATTGGACTTCCTTAATCAATGTCCAACTTTCATATGCATATAAGACAATTGAAAACAGCAGAACTTGGGTCAGGCATGTCTTATCCTCAAAGGGAAAGCTTTGCTTTTCAACATACTAAAAAGGTTTTATGCTTACTAATGATCAGTCTCTTTAGTCAGCATAAAATTGAACAATAAAATCACAATTATAAATACTACCATGAAACCACTTGAATGGTTAAAATTAGGACAGTTGAAAGTTGATACAGTAGTAGAGCAATGTTGTCTCTTGTTTGTTCTTGGCTTGTAGAGTGTATTTATTAATTTTATAAAATCATAGAAACCTTAATAAGAATATCAAAATGTAAAACAATTGTTCTTGACATAGTCTCAATCCAGGTGTATATACTTTTAAAAATTGCTAACAGTTTTACCGACATAAATTCACATACCACATAATTCAATAACTTAAATGCCATATAATTCAATGACTTAAATACATTAAAAAAATTGTATGACCACAATCTCTTTTAGAACACATTTTTTTTTCATTCTTATACTCGTTATTACTTGGTCCCCTTTTCCTAAAAACCTCCCCAAACATAACCCTAAGAAACTATTATTCCAGTTAGTCTGCCATAGATTTATCTTGCATGAATTCTATAGAAGGAAAATTTATTAGAAGACAACAATAACAAAATAAAATATAGAAAACCTCAGGGAAACCGAAAGCAGAAAAGAAAAATATTAAAAATCAGAAAAAAATGAAAACTAATCTAACAGGAAAAAAAAATGATCAGGTGCTACATTTTGACCACACCATACCAGCGTTATTCTACTTTCCCACACACTTTTTGACAGCAAGACTATTCACATCCCGGATCAAAAGTAAGGGGGAATTCCCTGGAGGCTTCATCCATGTGAGAACCCTGCAAAAGGACTCATAGTTTCAGTGTCATCCATAACCTTCTGCAAACCTAGTGCTTAGAATTTACATCCCAATACCATTCTGCCCCCGTCTCAGATTTTATTATTTACAATCTTTGACACCCACCAGTGTGCTTCTTCCATGTGGACTTAGTTGATACCTACCTTAAAGGAATGCTTGGTTTAAGACAAGTCTTTAAGATCCCAGACATTATTTCATCTGATTTCTTCAACATAAATACTTTTCTATAGCATCCACATTATCAATATTTATCACTTTTTAATTTGAATAATTAGCACGTTGCATAAAAGAATCTACACAATGTATTACCAAGGGTAAGAAACAACCCAGCTTCCTACTCAAATTGGCTGTTGTTGAGCACAGGTGAGGTCAAAGCAACACTATAGGTCAAGACAGAACTGTCTCAGTGAGTTTTCAAGAAAGTAACTGTTTTCTGGAGTAGAAAATCCTATTTCTCCCCTGCAGAGCAGCTGCTGCACTCAAAAGACAATCTTGTGGGTTGCGGCCCAATGCATAACCACTCTGCCACCAATGTCCCTTTGCTTCCTACAGTGGCCTGAAAGTGGCTAAAAGAAATTTTAGTGGGGAAATAGAACAATTTCAGTTTCTTCATCCAATGCGTTAGCAAATTCTGTTCACTACTCCTTAAAACACAAAGAGAATCAACTGTTCATCTTAGCCTTGTTAACACCTTATCTGAACTTTATCACCACTTCATGGATGATCCCAGAGACCCACTGACTATTTTAAAATGCAGTGTTACTTCTGATTTATTCTGCTGCTAACTCAAACCTAGCAGACAAACATGTATACTGCTAATTACAGACCCTAAACAATTATGTGCACATGAGTACCCATGTAAGATACATAAGATGTTTATAAAAGTAATATCTGAACTAGCAAATGTGGAAAATACTAGAATATTCATCAACAGGAAAATAGATAAATTGTGATATCATAATTCAGTATATTAGTATTCAGAAATAAAAACTAATAAACTCTGTTATCTATATAATATTTGTGAAACTTTTTTCCTTCTTGAGACCATGTCTTTCTTGATTAATCGACATAAATACATAATAAACCAAGGATAGATTCCAATTAAAGGACTTTGTCTCATGAAAATTTTCTTTCAGGTTTTTCTGAATTTTACATAAAAGATAGAACAAATTCAATTAGTTGAACTAGTCTTTCTTGCCAAGTAAGAGGATAGTAAGAAAAAATAAATGATACAATAGAAGAAAATGGTGCTGGAGAAGAATGCTGAAAGTACCTAGATTTGCTCGAAGGAGAAAGAAGACCTTCTTGGAAGAAGGCCAGCAAGGATGACCAGACTTCATCTTACAAACTTTGGATATATTACCAGGAGAGCCCGGTCTTTTGGAGAAGGACATCAAATGAATTGACACCAGGATGACAGCAATGGGTTCAGCCATAAGAACACTGTTGAGGATGGTACGGGACGGAGTAGGGTTTCCTTCTCTTGTGTGTAAGGTTGGTATGGGTTGGAATCAACTCAATGGCACCAAACAACAACAACAACAGCAGACCTTTTTTTTTTCAGACCTTTTATTTTTATCTCTTATTTTCATCCTAAGTGTAGAGAGTGTTTGTTTAGTATATTAACATATATGTGTATATATCATATACATTCAACTCGAATCATAGGAGAGAAAGAATACATAGGATAGTTTCTACCCTCAATAAACCAACAGCTATGCTATCAAAAGGGGCATCATCATAACAAATGGAGAAAACATTAAAAGCTTTAAAGCTTTAAAGGAAATCTTGACAGTAGATTTCCTTCAGTGACTTAGTGGGTGACATTTAGGGCTGCTCACTGCAAGATCAAAGTTTGAATCTATCAGTAAAAAGATGAGAAAGAAAGATAAGACAGCTTCCTCCATAAAGATATGCAATACCATCTGTTTTTGATGCTTGGTTGCTGCTTCCATGAGCATTGATTAATGATTAATTCAAATAGAATGAAATTCTCGATTACGTCCAGTAACCAATCTCTATTAGGCACTCAAGAAAAGCAATTGAATGAATAAGTGAACAGTAGGTGAATTAAGTGAATTTAGATCCATATTACATTTCTATTGTAACAGATAGACTAATATTCACCAAAGAAGATTTAGTGTGAAAACCTTTTCCTAAAGTTTACTTTAAAAGTATTCTAAACAGATTATAGAAAGAATATGTGCACAAGCCTTTTACTGATCGTTAAAATCCATTACATGAAGATAAACTGTATGAAAATTGTATTTTAATAATTGAAGGATAATTGAATGTTAGCAAGTTCTTATGTTCAATCAATTAATATCTCATGACTTGTTATTATATCAATAAAGACTCTTGGATTATGTATCCTTCCATTTAGGATTCAGAATGTTGTGCAGTTTTTATAAAGAAGATTTGAACTTTTGCATCTAAGACATGGAGCTGATATGCTTTTTCCTATTCCTCTAAGTAAAGATAGCCCACACCACTGAATATTACATATATAAAACAAACAGAAAATGATTTTGAAAAGTAGAGACGAAGCAGACCACCGCTAGACCTATGGATACAACCACTGAGAGTAGTAGATTCTTTGTGTTTTCTTTTTACCTGGCATATCAAATAATATGTCCTAGATACATGCTAATTGGAGTGTAGGGGAAGGCAACATACATGTACAAAAAGAGGGAGGTTGATTCAAAATGATGGAGGCAGGAAAAGATGCTTGTAGTGGTGCAACTGTAAAAGGTAACAAAAGATAATATGCCATGTGCATATCCCACAATAAAGGTTATATGAATCAGCATCAACTCAAAGGCTGCGTGTTTGGGGTTTACGTATAGATAGACACATAGGCTGAATAGATGTGGGAGGGAGAGTGGGAATATACACACCATTGTATTAAGTCTGTCACAGGAGATTTGTGCATGGGGATGTACATTTGCTGCAAATATATCTAAAATGTGGTGGAGCATAAAGGGGCCAAACTCATAAAAAAATCATTAGATGTCACCAAATAGCTGGAAAAAATGATTCATGGCACCTGGGGCTCCGGGCCACGGTCTCAGAGGAAACCAAGGTCAATTGGCACAGTCCACAAAAACAATGGCATAACATAGTTGAAAAAGACAATGTTCTGCATCCATAATTTGGTGTGTAACAAGTGAGATCTTAAAAATGTTTGAGCAGCTACTGAAAGGGTAAATATTGATCTCTCTGTGTGTCCACAGCAAAGAGTGATAAGAATCCAATTAGTCCCATGGTCTAACAGACAATAATCCTGAGACCAGAAGAACGATATAATACAGACTGCCATGAACAATGGCTCTGAAAGAGATCACATTAGTAGAATGTGCATGGAATGGGAAACAAAATTCAGAGTCACAAAATAGCCAGTCCAACTGTTTGGAGAAAAACTAGTGGAATCCCCAAGTATTAGTCCCTTAGTCACCTGTCAAGTTTGGAACTGAACCTACTCCCCTAGTATAATTTGTAACCAAGAAACAGACCTATCTGTCGTAGGGACTCTAACACTAATGAGGTGTGAACATCTTAGAGTAACTAACCATTTGAAATCAAAGGACCACATTCACAGAAGGGCAAAGTTCAGAAAGGAAAGAAGAAATGGAAACAAGAAATACTGGGGGGTGGGAGGGGGAACGATAGATAACATTACTGTGTGGAGGTGTGGGGAAGCAATGAAAGACATAAAACAAAAATGTATAAATTGTTGAATGAAAACTAAGAAGCTCGGTAGATCTGCATAAGCAGTGGTTATCAACTTGTGGGTTGCAACCCCTGATTCTTTCACAGGAGTTGCCTAAGATCATTGGAAAACATATTTCTGATGGTCTTAGGAGCTGAGAAACTGCTCCTGTATTCATCTCCAGGCTGGTCTGCCCACATGTAGATACACCCATGCATGCCTCAAGAAGAAATTTCATTTATTTGTCATCATAAATAAATATTTCACATTATATAATTATATATTGTTTTGTGATTAATCACTATGCTTTAATGATGTTCAATGAAGCAATGTAAAATGTAACAATGCAAATGAAACCTGTAACAATGAAAATACATCATGCACATCAGATATTTCCATGATGATTCATAACAGTAGCAAAATTACAGTTATGAAGTAACAATGAAAATAATTTTGTGGTTGGAGGTCACCACAACATGAGAAACTGTATTAAAGGGTTGCATCATGAGGAAAGTTGAGAATCATTTATCTAGACTTTCATGCTTACCAGCATTTAGCAAGCATTTGATTATGCCCCATAATCCCCTACTGGGATAGTGTCAAGAAATATTGAGTAGGTGGAGAGGATGTTCATTTGTATTAGTTGGATATGAGTCAGATGATGGACTCACAGTGTTAGTGGAGACCACCTGGAGAACCTGGACTTGCCCTGATCATATAATGAGAAACTTCTCCACCTTCCTACTGAAGCAATGTCATTAGAGGTCTAGTGTTAGAACTTACGCCAATAGCCAACAATGACAAATAATTATGACACATACTTGGGTGTCATAACTATCCACAGGAAAAACTTATAATTGTTCTCCATTATCCATTTCCTCCAGGTTCTTAATAGTAGAACACTTTGGACTTTCAGTAGGGTACACAGATGCCAAGTTTCCACATTCCTTAGCTTTTTTTTTTTTGAAGTCAGTTAGACATGAGTGAAGATGAATGCAACTTCCATGTCTCACCCTTAAATAATTTCTCTCTCTTTAGTTTCCTGATCCCTTGGAAATGGCAACACCAAATGATTTACCTTATGGCCAGAAATTACTTTAAGAATGATCACCCTTCTATACCTTACATAACTTTGTGAAGTTGAGGTACTCTTCCAGCTCTCTAAATCCTGGACCGTTCCTTATGAGTTGTTACATTAGGAAGAAATACACTTCTACCTGATTTAAGCTGTTGTATTTTGGAATCTTGGTAGTTTATAGAAATACTTGTAATATAGAAATACTTGTAATTTATAGAAATACTTGTAACAGTATATAATTATATAATGTGAAATATTTATTTATGATGACAAATAAATGAAATTTCTTCTTGAGGCATGCATGGGTATATCTACATGTGGGCAGACCAGCCTGGAGATGAATACAGGAGCAGTTTTTCAGCTCCTAAGACCATCAGAAATATGTTTTCCAATGATCTTAGGCAACCCCTGTGAAAGAATCAGGGGTTGCAACCCACAAGTTGATAACCACTGCTTATGCAGATCTACCGAGCTTCTTAGTTTTCATTCAACAATTTATACAATTTAATGTACAATGTAGACATTAAATTATATTCTTATAAAGTTGTTAACTATGTGTCTGGGACATATAAATACTCAATAAATGGCAATGGTGTATCGATACATTTTCTGTTTAGATAGAAATAAGTAGAAAATTAGCTTTCTGCATCAACATTGAACTCAACGTAGAGTTTCTGATGCTGACACTCTTTCTCTGTATCAGTGCTTCACCACCTCAAAATAAATTCCAGAGAAAAGAGATGTGTCAACTCTTTACAGCTTCATATGACATTTTGTAAAGTAATATGGCTTGCAACTTTTATTCCTCAGTAACAGTAAGCTTAAATTATTGCAAACAGAATTCAGCACTCGCTTCTATTGAGAAGGACTTCTCTCCCCTAAACTAGAGGTTACCTGGCTTCTGCGTGAACACTTCAAGTATAGCAAACTTATCACATATCCTAAGAGATAGTCTATTTTATTTTGACAGCTCCAGAAAACCAAGAAACAAAGAAGAACTGGTGTAGAGATGAAAGTCAGGAGAACCAGAGTTCTGAAAGACTGCTCCATGATTTTGAGACATGAATTCCAACTTAAGCCAGAAATAAAAATTTCAAATCACTTATCACTCTTGTTCCAATTATCTTGAAGTCCTCTGGTACTTCTAATGGTAAACAAGGAAAAAAATTCTTCCCTCATGGCACTTGTTGATGGAAAGACTTTCTCTTCCACTTGTAGACAAATGCACAAGTGAAAAGAATTTGACAAATCCATATTTCCTTTAAATATGAATATGCTAAAAATTCCTTCATAATTAGTCAATAACTCTTGCTTTATTTCTTTATTAACTAGTTTTTTAAATATTCATTTACCTTTGTAGCTGAATAGCCTCTTCTATACCTCTAAAAACAAGATTGACAAAGCTCTGCATGTTCATACATGAATGACATTCTGATAAGGTGTACACTTATATAAATATAATCTATAACAATGGTGGTATTGGCCTATGTACATATATTTATAAGGCAATACATTGAGACTACATATAGGCCTTGGGTCTTACCTTCCCTCCTACCTTTCCTCAATATGAGAACACTTTATTCTAACAAATTTGCATTCTGTGATGCTCACTCACTCCACCCCCTACACAATCGCTGAAGACAAAATGGGTGCATAAACAGATGTGGTGAAGATGAGGGATGGTGCCAGGCTATTAAAATATATAGGGTCTGAGGTCTTACAGGCTTGAAGTTAAACAATAGACCATCCAACAGTGAAGCAGCAAGCCCACATGGAAGAAGCACACCAGCCAGTGTGATCAAGAGGTGTCATTGAGACCAGGCAATGGGAATCAGAAGATTCACAACACACAGTGTGTTAGTCCGGGTAGACTAGAGGAACGAATTCAAGGACACGCATATAGGTATAAGGAAAGGGTTTATATACAAAAGAAATGTGACCCTAAGAAATCATCCCAATTCAGTCCAGTGCAAAGTCATAAGTCCAATAATAACCCACATGCCCGAAATCAGTCTTTAAATCTGCTTCTGACTCAAGAAGTCACAGGTCAGTGGGTGCAGAATTCTGGTGCTGGTAGGGGTCTCCCCATGGCTCCTCACTTCCAGGGCTCAGGTCCATCAACAGCATGCCACTCCAGCTTCAGAGGTCTGTCTTCATCAGGGCTAAGCTGTGTGGGCTGTCCACCGGCTACTCCAGCTCCTAGGCCCACCATTCTGTGTTGCCTGTGGTTAATCATCTCTCAAACTAATTCCCAACAACTGGGGAAGATAGCTTCTCTCTTCATGAGGGAAATATTGTGAGATTTCTCAAGAGTCTCAGGTGAAAGCCATGCCCACACAGAGGCCTCATCGGCTACTCTATGACTATCTCCAGATTAACAGGCTAGCCTCCACCCCTACATCTCAATTATAAATTAACATAAGCACATGACTGCCACACACAGTAAACAAGCAAACAAAACTATATTGGTGCAAATGGAGTGGGTTTGGAACAGAGACCCAAAGTCCATCTATGTACAATGGAAGAGCTCTCCACATAGGGGTTGAAAGGAAGGTATGGTCAATCAAGGTGCAGTAGAGCACTAATGGGTCACGCAATATACCTCTGATCCCTTGAGACCTCTTCACCCCCCCCCCCCACTATCGTGATTGCAGTGCCACATCCCACTCTAGACTAGACTGGAGAATGTACATAGGTATAGGCAAGATATAAAACTCACAACACATGGAACCAGGAACAGGAATGGAAATAGTGATGCCAAAAGGGTAGGGGAAATGTGAGGCAGGAAAGGGGTGCTGATCGCAACAAATGGCACATAACCACACCCACATCCAGGGGAAGAACAACAGAAACCAGAGGGGAAGCGGCAGGTGTAAGATTTGAAATTAATTAACAATCTAAAATCTACTGACTTCCAGGGAGATGGCGATTGAGTAACACATGCAAAAACGACTCTGTAAAAATCAGGAGAGTGACTAAGAGGGAAATTCAACACTATGAGGTCACAGGAGAAGAATCATAAAGATAAGTAGGCACAGATTCACTCGGTTTTGAGGGGCTGGGGGTATTGGCTTACCACAGTGGCATCTGGCTAGCCAGTGTCTCGGCCAAAGCCAAGATCATTTGGATCCAGCACAGGGGCTTTATCTCAATGCAGCCACAGCTTGCCACAGTTTTGGGGCAGATATTAAACCCCTCCAGCCCCAAGGTCAGGGGACAGGGTTCAGCTATATTGTTACTTTTGTTTCCCTCACGTCTCTCTATCCCCCCAAAGTCTCAATGGGCTTAGTTTTTTTTCTTTTTCTCTTCTTCTTTCTCTCATGTCATTGGGGACTTCCAGAAAACAGCCCCTAACCTAAAGCATTTTCATCTGCTGCTCGACCCGCTGCAGCATAACGAGGCTGGGGAAAACTCAGTCCACCCTCTTCCAGGGAATAGACAGCCCAACTTCAACAGACCCATAGAAATAGAAGAAATATACAAGGTTGTCAAGGGATTACCAACAAAAAAAAAACCTCCCAAACAAAATGACTTCACAGGAGAATTCTACCAACCATTCAAGGAAGAACTGACACCAAGCCTACACAAACTCTTCCAGAAAGTAGAAAAAGATGGAAAACTCCCAAACTCCTTCAATCGAGCTAGTATAACTCTGTTACCAAACAGAACAGGGATTTCGCAAGAATTGAGAACTACAGACCAATATCATAAATAAATAGCGATGCAGAAATCCTTAGCAAAATACTGGCCAATAGAATACAAATATATGTAAAACAAATAATTCACTGTGACCAAGTGAGAGTCATATCAGGGATGCAGGGATGGTTCAGCATATGAAAGACCATTAGTATCATTCACCACATTGACATGAAAAACTTGAAGAACCACATGATAACATCAAAATACGCAGAAAAAGCATTTGTTAACACCCAACATCTATTCCTGTTCAAGATACTTGTGTTAGTCTAGGTAGACTAGGGAAACAAATTCATAAACATGCATATGGATATAAAGGAAAGGTTTTTTATATACAAGAGGGATGGAACATTGACAAAACATCCCAACTCAGTCCAGTCCAAGGTCACAAGTCCAATATCAGCCCATATGTCTGATACCAGTCTATAAAGTATCCTTCCGACTTCCAAAACATGTGCAATGACACCAGAACAATCAGGCCAGTGGGTGCAGAGTCTTGTGTGTCCTGTGCAGTAGAAACATCTCAGCACTTGCAGGGGTCTCCCCGTGGCCTCCCAAGCATATTAGCATTGGCAGGAGTCTCCACGTGGCTTCTCTGGCCCCAGAGGTTTGGCTCCATCAGGGAAAGCCCATGTGGCCTCTCCTCCGGCTCCTCCATTCTCCAGGAATCAGCATAGATCAGCATGCTGTCATCTCGTCTTGTCAGTGGAACGTCTCCCAACCACACTACCCCGTGGGACACCTAATCATGGACTGTGCAGCTGTGATTTGAGGTTCCTTCAAGCCCTGCTTCGCCACATCTTTTGAGCCAGAGACTGTTGGACTCTGCCATATGACTGACTTTTGGTGACCTGCTTTGCTGTTTGCTGCCTGTGGCTGGATGGCCTGAATGGTTCTACAGAGAACTACTCGGCAGGCCTCAAGACTCCAAGCACTGCCAGTGTACTAGTTGTCTCACACAAGTGAGCTGCACCAAGCCATTTTAGATTAGTTAACTTTTAGATTAGTTAACTGTTTATTTCTTATTTTATATATCCTTATCTATATAAATATATAAAGAGAATTACTAGTGTCCTGGTTTTGTTT
This sequence comes from Nesogale talazaci, assembly GCA_004026705.1. Taxonomy (NCBI): domain Eukaryota; kingdom Metazoa; phylum Chordata; class Mammalia; order Afrosoricida; family Tenrecidae; genus Nesogale; species Nesogale talazaci. Next base: position 13,705 of record PVJH01030443.1, read on the forward strand.
CTCTAGAGAACCCTGAGAGAGGTATAATGATAGACTGCCTGATTTTAGCATATATTATACAGTCACAGTGGTCGAAATTGGATGGTATTGGTATAATGACAGATATCCAGTCCAATGAAAACCCAGAAATAAAATCATCAGCGTACAAACCATTGATCTTTGAAAACGGCCACCAAGAATATCAAATGGGAAACAGATGCCCTCTTCAACAAGTGGTCCTGGAAAAAAATGGATTTTTGAAAATGAAAAATGAACCAGAAAAATGAAGCAAGAAAATGAAGCAAGACCCTTACCTCAACCCCATACACAAGAGTAAATTCAAGGTGGATGAAAGACCCCAAATTATTAGGGCCATCCATGAGGGAATAGGGGATAAACCTTAGAACTTTGGCAAAAGGGACACATTGTCAGAAATAGAGAAGGACACAGATACAGGTGATTCACAAATTGACAAGTGGGATGTACTGAATATAAAGCACCTGTGTACATTGAAAGAATTAACCAAGAGAATAGTAACAGAGTCCACATACTGGGAAACCATCTTAAGCACTGTCACATAAAACAAAGGCCCTATTACTAAAATCTACAATACTCCACTAGGTTCCAAAAAGAAAAGCATGAATTGCCCACTGAGGAGGTGGGCAAAAGACCTGAACAGAAGTTTCACAAAGGTAGAAATTTAAATTGTCAATGCACATATGAGAAAATTTTTGCGATCATTAACCATAAAAGAAACGCAAAGTAAAACAAAAATGAGATACCACATAGCACCTTCAAAGATAGCCCAATTAAAGAAAAGTAGACAGCAACAAGTGTTGGAGGGGCTGTGGTGAGACAGGAGCTCTCATCCACTGATGAAAATCGGTTTGACAGTATCTAAAACAGGTGGAAATTAAACTACCATACCACCCAGCAATTGCTCTACTGGGCATATACCCAGAAGAGGCAAAAAACAAAATATGGCCAATCATCTGTGCTCCAAAGTTCATCAGGGCACAGTATACAATTGCAAGGAGTTGGAAACAACCCAAGTTTCCATCACCTAGCAAATGGTTGAAAAACTGTGGTACATACACACAATGGATAACTATGCATCATTAAAAAGCAGTGATGAACGCATGCAGCATATCACCACATGGGCAGATCTGGAGGAAATTATGCTAAGTGAAGTAAGCCACGCATAAAAGGACAAGGACAACACAAGTCTCCTGAGGTAAGTTTTAAAAAGGATGGCATAAAGAAAAAACTACTGAAAACAAACATTCCTGGTGTGAGGTCCAGGGGGTATGGTAGGGGCCAGACCAAATCCACCAGCATATATGCTAGAATGCTAGAAGAAGGGGAGGAAAAGAAATAAAAGAGAGAAATGAGTAGCGGGGGAACAGGGCACTCACCCATCCAATGGGATGGTATTGTTTATATCTCCACAGGGAATGAGGGACCAGAATTCAACCTGGTGCTCCACGATATGAATGTAACTTACCAGCATGAAGCAGGGAATCAGTGGAGAGGTCTGAGGGCCCAGCTCCAATACCAACTACGTGGACATCCACCCCTCCCCCAAGAAAAATTCACTTCAGAGGCTATCACTGAAGGTACAGCTCAATGAGAGGGACCTGTCTGATCAGAGCGCACAGGACCAAATGAAGGGGGAAGACGAGAGAATGGAGCACGTCCTGGCCCACCAAGCCTGGAGGACAATATCCCCACTCAGAGCAGCCAATGTACAGAGAGGACCATATGGCCAGTCCCATTAGAAGACAGTACATCCCTCGCTGATCCATAACCCTACAGGGAACAACACTGGAGACACAGCGTGGGAATTGTGCCCAATCTGTCCCCACCACACCAAGGTAAAACACTCAGGGCATGCAGCAGGAGAGCAAAGGAAGCAGAGCAAGGAAGTCCTGAAGGAGTACCAGAAATAGACTTTGGGGGCAGGGTGTGGCCCCCCATCAGACATAACCAGAAAACACTCCTAAAGACCTTGAACTCTTTATAGGCTTTTATTTATTTTGTCACTGCTTTGTTATTGTTGTTTTTGTCATTGTTTTGCTTTCTTTGTCACTTGTTTTCGCACTGTCTTGTTCTTTGTGCATGCTATTATCTCTACAGGTCTATCTAGATAAGGTAGGGTGGATAAGCGATCTGGAGGAGAACACAAGAGAACTGATGGTTCCAGCAGAACAAGGGGGAGGTAGGGTAAAGGAAGTGGTGTTAACCAAACCAGGGACAAGGGAACAACAAGTGATTCAAAATCACTGGCAAGGAGGATGTAAGAGGCCTGGTAGGGATCTATTAAGGGCAATGTGACTTAGAGGAATTACTGAAACCAAATGAAAGCTGAGCATGGTAGTGGGACAAGAGGAAAGTAAAAGAATTAGAAGAAAGGAGTAAGAGGCAAAGAGCATTTTTAGAGGTCTAAATATAGGCATGTACATCGGTAAATATACTTATGTATGATGATGGGGAAATACATCTATGTGCATATATTTATAGCTTTACTATTGAAACAGCAGATGGACATTGGACAAACACTCCCTCAACTCAAGCACACTTTGTTCTATTAAACTGGCATTCCATGATGCTCACATTCCTGACAGGATCCCTGAAGGCAAAGGAATTCGTGAACAAATGTGGTGAGGAAAGTTAATAGTGCCTGGCTATCAAAAGATATTGCATTTGGGATCTTAAAGACTTGAAGGTATACAAGCAGCTATCTAGCTCAAAAGCAACAAAGCCCACGTGGTAGAAGCACAGCAGCCTGTGTGATTATGTGGTGTCAATGTGATCAGGTATCAGGCATCAAAAAACAAAATAAAAGCAATCATTGTGAATGAAGAGATATGCAGCTTTGGGATCCAAAGTCCATCTGTCGGCAATCTGGATATCCCCTTACAGAAAAGTTGAGGGGAGAAGATGAACCTCTCAGGGTGCAGGGCAGCAATGATGAAACATACAACTTTCCTCTAGTTCTTCAGTGCTCTCTCCCCCCTACTATCATGTTCCTAATTCTACCTTACAAATCCAGCTAGACCAAAGGATGTACGCTGGTCCAGATTAGAACTGGAAACATAGGGAATTCAGGACAGATGATTCCTTTAGGCCCAGTGGCATGATTGGCGATGCTGGGAGGATTGGAAGGTGAAGGAGAAAGGGAGTATAGGTTACAAGGATCTAAATATAACCTACTTCCTCGGGGATGGACCAAAGAAAAGTGGGTGAAGGAAGAAGTCAGACAATTTAAGAGAGGACAAAATAATAATAATTTATAAATTATCAAGGGTTCATAACAGAGGGGGAGATGCAGACAGAAGGGGAAAAATGAGGTACTGATACCAAGCACGCAAGTAGAAAGAAAATGCTTTGAGAATAATGATGGCAACAAATATACAAATGTGCTTGACACAATGTATGTATGTATGTATGTATGTATGTATTGTCATTAGTGTTGTACCAGCCCCCAATAAAATGATTTCAAAAAATCTACAATCTGTCAAGGGGCCATGAAGGTTGGGTGGAGAGAGGGAGGGTAAAAAAAAGAGGAGCTGTTTTCTAGGGGTCAATGGAAAGTAAATGTCTAGAAATTAACAATGGAATACATGTACTACTATGTTGATACAATTGATGCATGGATTATAACAAGAGTTGTAAAAGTCTCCAATAAAATGGTTTTTAAAAAAGGATTAATAAAGTCATTGAAAACAAACAAACAAAAAAGGACTTTATTCAACTTCCTTTCAGGCCTGTGTCCCTTCAGACCTTGCTCTTTTGTGATATTGCATATGCCCTCAAGCAAGTGGTCCCTGAGGTCCCTTGGACCACAATCTTGTTAGAGAAATGTGGGTCACCATGACAATAAATCTTATGGGACTCTATCCCTGATGGGGAATTAAAAAGGACTGGCTATCCTGCCCTCGCTTGCTTTGTGGCCTCAACTGCCAAGCCACTGTCCTGTCATGCAAAAATGAATCAAGGACCAGCATGAAGTATCAACTTTATTGAAGAGAGGCTGGGGCTGCCCATACTTGTGCACAAAAAACAGGTAAAAAGACTATCAACAAAAACAGAGCTTGTAAGTGAATGTAGCAAGGCAAGCCAAAAACTAAATGAATGTCTTAGAAATCCTTTATGTAATCTCTGCAGCTCTTACTTTGCTCCTCATAATTCTGAAAGTGTTCTCATGAGTCTCCTTCAGAAAATTCTATATCCTTAAAATTTTCTATTTCCTTAATATCTGAAAATAAGTCGAGCTATCCAAGCAGTTCAGACTGAGAATCCTTCTAGCTTACTATTATTTTCACATGTTTATGATTGCAAAAATGACATGTGAGAAATATATTTAAGTTTTTCACAAGTCTGAGATACTATCAATTAGATATATGTTTAAACACTGAGATTCAACTCTAGTATTAGTATTTATGAGTATGTAAATATATATCATGAGTATATATATTATCATCCTACTTGGGAAATTATGTAGGAAGGGGGAACCCAACAGGCAGAGAATATAAGTGATAGGGAGAATACTTGGTACATTTAGTGGGCAGCACTCTCCTTGTTCCTAGACCAGACAAAAAGCTAGCCTATCATATTCATTGCATATTTACATAGCCCAAAGTCAAATGATATATTTTAGTTGTTGAATTTGGTCAGCACAGAGAAATGATTCAAAAGAAAATTTGCTTTTGCATGAATGGATCCATCTGTCTATCCCCAGGAAGACCTACTTATTTCCATGAAAAAAAGGTAGAAGGACCATGGTTAGTTTGGGATTTATCCTAGCCACCACCACATCCAATGTATGATCTGTGGGAAGAGAAAACAGACAACCCCCTTACTCTTCTTGTTCTATCCCAGCAACACTATATTGATGCTAAATGGCAGTCAAATTTCCCCACAAGGTCTCCATAGGCACATATCTTTATGGATGCAGATTGTCACATTTTTATCCTACAGATAGCTACCAGGGCTTCAGATCACCAAGCTTTTCCTTAGCAGCCAGCCACTTAGCCACTGCATTAGCTGCTCTGAGGCGTAACTAAATTCCTATACAAAAGCCACTGGTACCTTGTCTTTCAGTCAATCTTATATGTCATCTCTGTGTTCACAGACTAACTAGAATGGTACCAGTGGGTCCTCAGTTGTTGATCCCTCACATTCATTGATTAGTGAGTTGAAATTATTTGGTTTGTGAGGACAAAATTAAGAACTCAAGCATAACAAAGCACAGAATCATTTGCTCTGAATGCAAGATGTGCCTTTATACATGTGTTTCATGTATCTGGATTGAAGTCTGCAGCTTCTGGAGAAAGGCCACTGGAACAGAGGTCAGGCAACATATTATGCAGACTTGGTGGGTGCGGCATCCAAGAGATGAATTTTAGCAAGTCATCTAATACCCCCTTTGAATGACTCCAGTGCTGTTTATTTGAATTAAGACGAATTTATAGACTAATGAGTTTATCATTGTGTTTTAGAATGATGAATGTCTCATACTATGGGACAATTAAATCCTCTCACTTGTCTTCTGTTACAAAATGGGAACATAAGAGCAGCAGCAGAAGGCCTTTTGACAGAGAAGGAAATAGTTTCAGTATTGTACTTCCGAAATAGAGGAACAATAGTTCCCCCACATTCCTAGGTTATTATAATGTCCTGTTATCAATCAATTCAGACTCATTTTCTCTGAATGCATGTAACTCACAACACCACTAAAAAGCAAACAAGCAAACTCCCTGACATGGAGGGCAAGGTGGTTTGTAAGGACATCCCTATGGGATCCTGACACTATAGCAGTTAAAGGGAGTAGACAGCCTGGCCTTTCTCTGGCGGAGCTTGTTGGTACTTTCTAGCTGTTGACCATGTGATTGCAGCCCAACCAGGGCCCATATATTTTTATTGTTCTCCTTGGTAGGTATTGTCCAGTCAGTTCTGACTCTTAGCCATGCTATGTGCCACAGAACAAAACACCACCCCGTCCTGCGCCATCCTCACAGTCATTTCCAAGTTCCAGTCCACTGTGGTCACCCCTATCTCAGTCCATCTCATTGAGGGCCTTTTTACTGGGTATGTGGTCCTTCTCTAGGCACTGGTCTCTCCTCATAACATGTCCAAAGTATGTGAGACAAAGTTTGATCATCCTTTGTGTCTAGGCACTATTCTGGCTGAACTTCTCCCCAAACATTTGTTTTTTGAAAGTCCATGGTACTCTGACAGCACCATATTTCAAATACATGCATTTTTTTTGGTCTTCTTTATCAACCTCACATGCATATGAGGCTATTGAAAATATAATGGTGAGGATCAGGCACACTTTTATTTTCAAAGCAACATTCTTGCTTTTCAACACTTTACAGAGGTCTCATTGTAGTAATAATTCATTCATTCAATATAGAAATATAGAAAAGGTGCTGCTAACTTTAGATTTGGAAGAGAATCCTAGGTAAGTGTGAAATCTCCCCATAGTTTCAATAACAGTTATATCACAACAGCAGATATTAGGGATCCACTTACACAATAAAGGAAAGGGGCACAGAGGAAGTGGTGTTTATAAAGTCTATGAATGTGCAAAAGTCTGTATGTAGGAACCAGAGAACTTCGAGGGAACTGGTTGGAGGGTTAAATAAGATGGGCAAAAATTACAGAAAAGGAGAACTTTGGAGAGGGAATAAATGATAGGGTCAAACAATAATAATAAATAGCATCTAGGTATGAGAAGTTCTGTGGGTAGAAATCTATCTCTGCATCTGAGAGAAAATGCAATAGGGGACATTTTCAGGAACATTTCCAATGGCCACATTAATTATTCTGCAGAACCTCAGTTATCAAGTTAGTATGGCATCCTAAAATTCATATGAGCAGTTTTCTGACAATGCTGCTGTTTCTCTATTCAAAACACTTTCTCCCATCTTACAAGGAAAGTTGTAACTAAATCTTATTGTGTGGATGCTTTCTAGAGCACAAATGTCAGTGTCAATGTCAGCATTGAGAATGTGGATGACTCTAAAAGGTCACAAATCCTTGTGCAAGCTGTAGTTTATAATTCATTGTCTTCAGCTCAATTGAAAAAGGAACTTATCAGCAACTAGACTTAAAATAAAATAAAATATTTTGATGAAAGAACATTGTGCAATGTGTAGCACATCACAAATAGAAATTTCATAAAAGTTATAGTAAGCATAACATTGTTTTCTATAACTCTACCCCATGTACTTCCTGGAGTTTTATTTATGTGCTAACTTTCCCTGTGCTTAAATCTCCAAATGAAAAGCACGAACAAGACGTTGAAGATGTTCTCATTATGATAATAAACAATCTCCATGACTGTAAGCAGTCAGTAAGAGTGCGGGAGGGCAATCCACATGCTTACAAAATACTTTCCCAGTAAACTAACATTTTTTTCACATGCAATTTGTATTTTAAAATTTGCCATTTATTTTTTGCTTCAAGTATATATAAATGACAATCATATAATGATATTTAGAAAATGTTTTAAATATGAAGCCTCAGGAGTAAGTACAAGAAACAAATACTGCAAATCCAGAGATTTTTCTATACACATGTATTATAAAACCATAAAATTTGGTTCAGTGAGAAAAAGGATGTTAAATTTTCATCTTTTAAAGAAATTTGCATTCATGTGGTGATTGTCAAAATACATAATAATCACTATCATAGCCCCCATATTTAGAGTTCAGTGAATACATAAAGAGTATGTAGTATAATAAATTCTAAAATGTTAATATTCATTGTATAATGGAAATTCTATGTTTACAATTACTTAATAAAAAAGGGTAAGTCAGAACATATTGTTCCAGTTCATACATGAATGGGCTTATTTCAAACAAAATGTGTTTAAATATGACTCTGTTGCAGCCTGCAACTTCTCAAAGTAATACACTTAACTTTGTCCTATTATTTTGTCTTTAAAAAGTCTTCCAAGGTCAGGTAGCTCAAATCACTAATTTTTTTTCTATCAATTTTTAAACTAATGAAGAGAGTTTTATAAAAGCCATCCTAACCAGAGAGAAATCTAGGATTACCAATACCAGCCACTGAGCAAGATCTAATCAAATGAGGACTTCTATGCAGATCTGCGGGACTAGTTCAATTTGAGGCACAAAAATCGGCCAGAAGAGTATGGAGAATACTTTGGGGGGGGATCTCAAAAGAAAATCTGGATCAATTTTTCAGAGGACATGAGATGATTGTGGGGACTTCTTATTAAAACGTTTTAAGAAAATTAAGAACTAAGCAAAAAACAATCTAGCAAAGTTGCTCTGAGGGCTCCTTTCCACCCCCCCCCCACCCCCCAATGGCAACAAGACATCTGCTCATTCTTGAAAAGGAACAAGAGCTACCTTACAAGTGTCCATTGGGAAACCTGAATCCATTCATGAGAGAGCCCAGATCTTATCCCTGTAGACTTCATTTAGATTCAAAAATTCAAAAAACATTAAAAAGGGACGCAATTTTAGCTCCTCGAGGCTGTCGGTGTTGCTGTTTCAATGCAATATCCATCAAAGAACGCAGACTTCTTGGGGGCAGGGTTCTGACTCAGAAGGACCCGAAGTCTATCCAAGCGGAACCCTGCTGGTGCCTGCGCTGCCCTCACAAAGGCCCTCTGTCCCAGCCCATTGTTGCCGCCGCGGTGCCTGTTGATCTCCTTGAGATTCCCCTTTGCCCTGTCTCTCGACTTTACCAAGCAGAGTGTACTTTTCGGGGGCTTCGTTCCTCCTGATGACATGTCTCAAAGTAAATGAGTAAATGAAGTTCTGCCGCCCTTGCTTCTAAGACGCCTTCCGGGTGTATTTCTCCCCATGGTACTTTCAATATCCTTCAGCAAGATCATAATTCAAATGTATCCATTTTCCCTGGTTTTCTTGTGTCCAGTTGTTGTTTACAGGCAGTAGTTACATAGTGAGCTGTGACTTTCAAGGTCATCAGTTCAAAGCAGCCAGCTGCTTTATGGGAGAAAGATGGGGCTTCCTATGGCCCTGAACAATTTCAGTCTCAGAAACTCACAGGGGTGGTGCCACCCCATTCTATAAGACTGCTCCCGGTCAGTACCGACTCAGTGGCAGTGAGTGAGAGGTGCTTGAAACTATCCTAGCTTTGGTCAGACGCACTTTCATCCCCAAAGTGACACAGTTCCTCTTTCACATTTTATGGGATCCTGTGCAACAGATTTGAGCATCGCCATGAGTCGTTTGCAATGTATGACTGCTGCTTCCATGAACATTGACTATGTAACAAAGCAAAGCAAAATCCTTGATGAGTCCAATCCTTTCTGCTTATCATGATATTACCTGTTGGTCTAGCTTTTTTTTTATTTGACTTTGATGATGTAGTTGTTAACCATGGGTTTGAATTGCTAAGTGATTGGAAACCCCCAGCCATCTCCATGGGCTAGAGATGAGGCTTTCTAGAGTTCGTCTCAGAAACTCACAGGGGCAAGTCTATCCTATCCTGTGGAATCACAGGACTCGATGGCAGTGACTTTGGCTTGGCTTAGTTTTACAATTTGCTGTACTGAAGGGGGTGGGATTTTAAGCATCTTCATCAGAAAGTGCCCCCAAATCCCTTCCTTTTCAGTAGGCAAGCTGTGTGCCCTCTGCAGCTTGCAGATTGTTAGTGAGCCTTCTTCCAGTGCTCACTCTGAGCTCTTCAAATAGTACAGCTTCTCAGATTATTTGCTTAGCACAGAGATTAACTATGGTGAAAACAACACAACCCAGAAAAGCATCTATCCTGATTTTAAACAGAACGATCTCCTAGTTCCCTTTGGACAAATGCCTCATGCTATAAACAACTTCTACAGATACACAGCTGTGTGTTCTGAAATCCTCATTCTTTGTAAAATTACCTATAGTCTTCTATGATCCACACAGGGGAAGGTTAGAGAGACATAAATACTGCCTTCAGAAGTGTACAGACCTAAACAAAGAAAATGCCCCAAACAATAACTTCACTTTTATATATTTTTGCTTAATGAAGATTTCTCTGATTTTGTAGTGATATTTTTAACATCCCCTCATATGAAAAAAATGAGGCCAGTTTAAAATATTTGAGTATGTATTATTGTTTTATAAGGTTTTTGATGAAAAAGAAATGAGATGCAAAAGCTTGATGAGATGTACTATCTGACTGAATATCAAACCAGTTTTATTGTTTTATCGGACAGCCTCTCGGACAACAAGCACTACAGAAAAGCACAGAAAAGGTGGTTATGAATCCACTTTGATGCTTCACCAGTGTTATTAGTTTCTTAATGTTGCTGTAAAATTACCATAAATTTGATTGCTTAAAAGAAACATATTGCAGTTTATCAGCATGGCCAACCTCCTCCGCAAAAAAAAAAAAAAAAATCATTAAAAGAAAATCTGTTCCTGGCATCTTCCAAGACCTGTAACTGTGCAATTCTTTGACGTGTAGCTTTTTCACAAGAGCATTCATGTAACATAATTTTCCCATGACCAGATTCTTGAGTTAATTGCATTTACAAAGTCTTTATATTTTTAGTAATATTTACAGGTGCCATGTTCTATATTTATAGGTGGCCATGGATATTAGGAAGCCATTTTTCAGCTTATCACACAAACACTGGGAATGAGTCAAGCTATATTTTATACAGACAGTATTCAAAGATACTTATAAAATGAATGAGAGTGATTACTCTCTGGGGCAGAAGAGCTTCTTTATGGCCTTTAAACTGTATTGTTTTCCTATTTATAAATGTATACTTTCCAAACCAACCCCTCTCCTATCCTACTGCCTTAATCAGTTTGTAAGCAGTTCTTTTGAACAATTGTTTCCTTTTGGATTATATTCTCTGGAAAGATAGGTCCACAGGTTTCAATTTGCTGTCACTCATTATTTCATTCTTTTATTCAGCAAATATTGATTAAAGGTGCCATGTGGTTTGCAAGCTGAAGTGTTCCCAGGGAAACAAAGGGAAGGATGTGCCACAGATCTGTGAAAGCACGTTTTGAATGAGGAGGCAGATTCTGAAATCACTCAGTAAGAATTTACAAAATACCATTGAAATGAAAGGTTTACAATTATTGAGTACAATCATCAGGTTGGGGCTAGT
>PVJH01030444.1:0-24815 GCA_004026705.1 Nesogale talazaci
TTTTTTCATGTCTTATACTCCCTTCACCCATTTTTCTGCTGTCCATCCCCCAGGGAGGGGTTACATGCAGATCATTGTGATCGGTTCCCCTTTTCTCCTCCACCTAACCCTTACCCTCTATATCTTACATCAGCCACCATCTCCCTCCCCCGAGGTTTCTCCCCCCTCCCCCCACCTTCCTCTTACCCTCCTGGTATCACTATTCCCATTTCTGTTCTTGAGGGGTTTATCTGACCTGGATTCTGTGTGTCCTGAGCTCTTTTCTGTACCTGTGTGCATGCTCCAGCTTAGCCCACAGTGAAAGGCAGGCTTGGGCTCATCATAGTGAGTGGTAAGGAAGCCTCAAGAAACCAGAGGAATACTGTGCTTCATTGTTTCTATCCGTCACCCTGGTTGACTCCTCCCTTCCTTGTGACCCTTCTGTGAGGGAATGTCCCATGTCTACAGGTGGGTTTTGAGTCTCTGCTCCCACCCCCACCCCCATTCTCAGCACTATGTCTGTTGTTTTGTGTAATAACAGCACTAATTCTAACACTTACCAAGTGTTGACCAGGCACTGACCATGCTGGCCTTTAAGTATTTGATCTCACTCAATTCTCCCCTCAACTTATGAGTTCAGTATTCTCCCCATGCTACCCACATACCAGGAGCTCTGGTGGTGGCGTGGTGTCCGCATTGATTGGGCTGCTGACGCAAGCTTGAAACCACCAGCTGCTCTGTAGAAGAAAGACAGGGCATGCTACTTCTGCAAAGAGTTTCAGTCTCCAAAACTCACTCCGGCATTCCTCCCCTGTCCTATAGGGATGCTGTGAATCAGTGTGGTAGTTACATAACCTCATGTCAACCTGACACATAAGTGTAGAAGTGGAGTCTAGCCTGTCAGTTGGGTCACAGCTGGATGATGCCTCTTTGGATGCTTCCCCATCTTTTCATGAGGATTCTGGCAACTTCCTCTCTCTCTCTTAGCTTCACCTTCCTGTTGACAAGACACATGGAGCCATGCAGAGACCGGCGCCAGCTCTGTGATGCTTCCACTGCCGCTGGATCGACAGGACTTTTCACCCACCAGCCTGTGAGCTTCCTGCACTCAGCAACATTCCATGTGTTGCATGAGTCTGAAGAGAAATTTATAGATTAGTATCAGACCTATGGGCTAATATCTGACTTATAGACTTGCTATGGACTGTGCTGGGATGTTTTCTCAATATACAAATTCTCTTTAGTATAAATCTCTTTTACATATATATGTGTGTATATATCTCTATATCTATCCATCTAGCTATATCAGTGCCCCTGAATTTGTTTCAGTGCCAGTCAGTTTGGGATTTGGTTTTTATGTTATATACAAAAATTGACTCCAAATGGATCAATAACTTAAAATATGAGTAAAATAACTATACAATCCCAAGAGGAAAATATTTATGGCCTAGAATTCAGCAACGGATTATTAGATATGATACCAAAATCTCAAACAAGAACAAAAAAATAGATACATTGAATAGAACATTGTCTAAAACCAGATAAAACGCTTTGAGGCTTCGAAATTTAAAAGTTATGTTAGAAAGGGCATTATCAAGAAAGTTAAGATAATCTAAAGAATGGGGAAACAACTTTGGACATCATATATGACAAAGTTCTAACATCCAGGACTCATAGTGAACACCCCAGACAAATGGCCAATCAGCCCATGAGAAGATGCCCGCCATGATTAGTCATGTTTGTTGTGGGTTTTGATAGGTACCATTGTTCGTTCCAACTCATAGTGAGCACATGTACAACCAAAGCACACTGCAGGGTCCTGCCCGGTCCTCACAGTCATGCCTATGTCTGAGCCCAAAGTACAGCCAGGTAATCCATCTTGTTAAAGGGCTTTCGCTTTTCATTTATCTTCCAGTTACTAAGCATAAAGTCTTTCTCCAGGAACCGATCCCACCTGATGACAGACCCAAAATATGTGAGACTGTCTTGTCATCTTCAGGTCTAAGGGGCAGTCTAGTTGTGCTTTTCCCAAGGCAGATTCACTAGTTCTTCTGACCACCCATGGTGTATAGTTCATATTTTTCACAAACACCATAATTCAAATGCGTCAGTACTTCTTTGGCCTTCCTTATCCATTTTCCAGTTTCACATACATATGAAGCAATTGAAAATATCATGGCCTGTCATCTGACATCATGGCAAATATCAGATGCATCTTAGTCTTCAAAATGGTATTTTTGCTTTCTCACACTTTCGAGATGTCTTTTAGAGTAGGTGTGCTCAGTGTGATGTGTTGTTTGATTTCTTGGCTGCTGTTCCATAGACGTTGACTGTCGATCCGAGTAAAATCAAGTCCTTGACAATGTCAATCTTTTCTCCATCTGTAATGATGCTGCTTCTTGACCCAGCTGTGAGAGTTTCTGTTTCTGCCGTGCAGAGGTATACTCCACAGTGAAGGCTGTAGTCTTTGACTTGCATCAGAAAGTCCTCTAAATCTTCTTCTCTTTTAGCAAGCAAGGTTGCGCCATCTGTATATTTCATATTACTAATGAGCTTTCCTCTAATTCTGATGTCATTAAGGAAATCCAAATGAAATACCCTTCACACACACTGTTGGTGTAAGTTGACATCGAAATGATTCTGACTCGTGGCAACCCAATGTGATCTGTTTCATAGGTTTCCTGCCCCTCTCTTCTATGCCATCTTTGTTGCTGCTGCTCGGGAATCAATTTCAAGGTCAGAGTAAATCTGGTCCTATTGGTTTCCTAGGCTGTAAATCTTCACAGGAGTAGACAGTCTCATCTTTCTCTTGCAGAGTGACTTGTGAGTCTGAACTATTGACCTTGAGGTTAACAGCCCAATTTGTAATCCACTACACCACCAGGGCTCCTTTTCATAATAGGAGTGAAAAAATCAAATGATGAATTATACTGGACAAAACTGCAGCAAAAGGGTGCACAGATGAGACATGCAACTTTCCTTTAGTTCTTTAATGCCCCACCCCACCCCACCCCCAGCCACGAGCCTAATTTAGCAAATCTGGCTAAACCAGAGTACGTACACTGGTATAGATAATAGCTAGAAACACAGGGAATCCAGGACAGATAAATCCCTCAGGAGCAATATTGAGAGTAGCCATACCAGGAGGGGAAGGAGAAGATGTGGGGAGAAAAGGAGAACCTATTACAATGATCTACCTATAACTCCCTCCCAGGGGGATGGACAAAAGAGAAGTGGCTGAAAGGAGACATTGGTCAGTGTAAGACTTGAAAAAAATAATGATTTATAAATTATCAAGGATTCTTCAGTGAGGGAGGGTATGGGAGGGAGGGAAAAAAATGAGAACCTGATACCAAGGGCTCTTGTAGAAAGAAAATGTTTTGAGAATGATGATGGCAACAAATGTATGATTGTGCTTGACACCGTGGTTGAATGTATGGATTGTGATGAGTTGTTTGAGCCCCAATAAAATGATTTTTTTAATGTTAAAGAGCAAAGATGTTACTTTGAGGACTAGAGTACACTTGATCCAAGCTATGGTATTTTCAATGATAGGCATATGAAAGCTGGCAACAAATAAGGAAAACCAGAGAGTAGCAGATAATTTTGAATTATACTGTTGGTAAAGACTATGAAACAAGCATGGGTTGCCAGAAGAATGGATTGCTCATGAGGAAGTTGATCATTGGGGAAACTGGGGATGGATATATAAGCTGGACTATCTTTATAACCTTTCTTTATATCTTAAGTTATTCTGAAGTTACAAGTTTATTTTACAAGGAGGGGGGGAGGAAGTGTTGATGACAGGTGGTCTCTAAGGTTCCTGCCCAGCTCTAATGTCCTCTGTGTATTTGTGAAGCTGGCCTGGGACAAGGGCATCAGGGGGGGAGGAAGAATATCTAGAGCTTTTGAGCCTGCACTCCGGGGACGTGAGCAGCATCCGACCACCACAGGGAAATGAAATATCAACTTGCCTAGGTCAATAGCACGTCCTTGCCATCTATCCAGAAAGGAAGTTATTTAAGAATTAACATTGAACGTTAAATAACCCAAGCCCAATGCATTGCTGTTGAGTTGATTCCGACACCCTAGCCGCCCTCCCAGAGGACACAGGCCCCTACGGGTTCCCGAGATGGTGTCTTTTGACCAGAAGAGAGTCTCCTCTTTCTCCCTCAGAGTGGCCGGTGCTTCCAAACGGCCGACATTGCAGTTAGCCCCCCAACATGTCATCCTCAACACCACCAGGGCTCCGACACCAGGGTCCCACAGTGACCACCTATTTGTACATCGCAATTCACAACCCTGCTCTTCTCCTTCCCCCAATATTTGTTTTTTTTCTTCCACATCCTAATATACTCTGGGAGTCCTGGAGTCCTACAAATGATGAAGCACTCCGCTGTTACAACAAAGGTTGGCAATTTCTGCCCACTGAGAAATAAATGGGTGGATACAGTGGCTGCGACAAAGGGCTCAAACATAACAACAATCATGACACTGGCAAAGGATCGGGCAGGGTTTTGTGCTGCTTTAAAAGGTCAGGATGAGCCACCACAGACTCTGCGGCATCGAACAACAACAGAGACGACCTGGGTGAAACAAGGTCTGGCAATTGCCTTAAGAAAACCTAACCTTTGGGGCCGAGCCCCGGTGGCTTGGTAGTTGTGTGCGGGACTGTGGCCCACAGGGCTGGCGGTTCAAATCCAGCAGCAGCTCTCCAGGAGCAAGCTGGGCCTTCTACTCCACAGTGATGCCCACAAAACAACAAAACCCAGCCCTTGAAAGCCTAGGGAGCACAGCTCTCCTCCGACTCACATGGGGCCATCACCACGAATCAGAATCAACTCCACAGCAACTGGTTTGGTTTTAACATACCATATCATTAGTCAATTTATCTACTATAGCGATTTATTTTCTGCTTTCCTCTACTAGATTGGGGGGCTGTTGGATGTTTTGTTTGTTTGGGTGGTTGGTTTCCGATTTTTTTTCTTTTTTTGTCATTTGCAAATCTTAAGAGTATAGAAGCACTCCTGGCACCTAGTCAACACCAAATTCACTGCCACCTCATTAATTCCAACTCACAGTGCTCCTACAGGACAGAATAGACCTTCCTAGACGTCTTGTCTTTCTGAGAGTGGACTAACAACCAAGCTCACTACCATCCAGGCGATGCTGACTTAAAGGAACCCTTTAGGACAGGGGAGAAGTGCCGCTGTGAGTCCAAGACTGCAGCTTCTTATAGGAGCAGAAAGTTCTATCTTTCACCCAAGGAGTGACTGATGGGGTCAAACTGGTGACTTTCTGGTTACCAATCTGCAGCATCACCACCCTGCCACCACAGTTCCTCTGGCATAGAATAGACACTCAATAGATACTTATTGAATTTAATTTTTTTTTGCATTGACTAGGACCTCCAAGACAATACTTCCTTGCAGCAATGATAGAAGAGACCTTTATTTTCTTTCTGATTTCGGTGGACATGGTCCTAAAGCTGCACATTAAATATTTGCTTCAGTGTTTCCATAGGCGGGACTTCTACTTTTAGCTTGGCGAGAATTCTTGTCATGGAAAACTTGGATGCTTTTTCTGCTCCCACTGAGATGAGCGTGTGGTTTTCCTCCCTGAATCTGTTCATACACTCTTCTCTGGAGTCAGGTATTCCTGTAGCCCCGGGATACCATCGCAGGATTTTAATCAGGCGATTAACCTGATCTGATTTACACTTGGAAAAGTTCGCTCTTTTAGAGCGCACTGGTTAGAGAACGCACTGAAGGGAAGCGTGCGTGCACCAGGAAGATCAGCCAGGAGGCGAGTTCAGAAATGCAAGTGAGAGGGGAAGGGGGAGGAGTGGGAATGGAGAGAAAGTTGGGGGGGGGGGGATTGGAATCTACAGCAGAGACAGAAGTGATGGGGCTCAGTGATGGATTTCTGTGGAGAGGAAGAAAAGGCTTGAACGCAAGGCTGGCTGCTGTCTTTGGCTTGAGGCCCCATGAGCTCTTACTAATTTAGTGGAGAACACATCAGTTGCCATCGGATTGGTTCCAGCTCATTGCCGCTGCAGGTCTGCCAGAGTAGACTGTGTGCCACAGGGTTTTCAGTGACTAAAGGGTTGGAAGTAGGTCATTACGTTTCTTTCCCAAGACCCCTCAGGGTGGACTTGAACCTGGGTGGTATAAATGGTTAACTCCTGGACTACTAGCTGAAAAGTTGGCAGTTCAAACCCACCCAGGGGCTCCGTAAGAGAATGGTCTGGCAGTCTACTTTCAGAAGGTCTCCAGGAATCAGGATCAAGGAGGGATGGGTCACCAATGAAACCCACACCCAAAAGCCAAACTCACTCTAGAAAGTTTAGCGAGTATATCAACCAGGCACTTCTGGCTAGGGAGAGTCCAGCCTGTCCATCATAGGTCAGCTCATAGCCTGAGGATGTCTTGTGTTTGTGTGTATGTGTGTCCTTTTTATGAGACACAGGGGGCCCCTCCTATCTTTCTGCTCCTTTGTCTTCCTGCTTGCTGAGACTTTGTGCCTGCTTCCAGGGACAGTCCCATGTGGGCCACTGACCCTGAGAGCTGTCGGGCGCACTGCCATATTTCCACTGGACTTGGATCCACTTCACTCTGTGCTGTAGCAGTTCTCAGCCTGTGGGTCTCAACTCCTTTGGGGGTCAAATGATTCTTTGGGGACAGAACAACCTTTTCACAGGGGTCACCACAGACCCTCAGAAAACACCTATTTCAGATGATCTTAGGAACCAAGATACCGCTCCCCTCTCCAGCTCTAGGCAGGTCCACCCACATGCAGATATGCCCACATGGGAGTACCCGCTATGAAGACCTACCCAGGCTACACCATGCATCAAACAAAATTTCTTTTATTTGTATTAAGAAATAAGTACTTCACAATATATAATTGCATATTATTTTGTGATTAATCACTATGCTTTCATTATGTTCCATTTGTAACTATGGAACTATCGGCATGTCATATATTTACATGATGATTCATAACAGAAGCAGAATTATAGTCATGGAGTAGCAATGAAAGTAATTTCATGGTTGGGGGTCACCACCACATGAGGCACTGTATGAGAGGGTGGCAGCATTGGGAAGGTTATGAACCACTGCTCTACTGGCTTTGTTTCTCTAGACAACTCAGCCTAACACAGACTACATAGAGTCCGTTTTGACTTATAGCAGCCCAATAGGGCAGGGCATAACCACTCCACTTGTGAGACTGTAAATTCTGACTGGAGTAGAAAGCCTCATCTTCCTCCTGTGAAGCAGTTGATGGCTTAGAACTGCGGACCTTGAGGTTAGCAGCCCAATACATGATCACTATGCCACTGAAGGGGAAGTGTGAAGATTAAAGGGGGGTTGTGTGTGTGTGTGTGTGTGTGTGCAGGATGAAGGTTTTCCAGCACTGATTGGGTGCTGAAGGAAGAGGCAACAGATATTGGAAAAGGGGGGCAGGGGGCTTTGAGAGGGGAGGAGAATGGTTAGAGTGGGAATGGTCAATTGTGCTTTATTAGATACGCTATATACTTCCAAATTGTGTTTGCTTGTTTCTAGTCATGTAAAGGAAAGCAATGCTGAAAAAATCAGACATGTCTCCTGGAAGATTTTCTTGGAAGGGTTCTTTTCTTCAGAGTTTCTTCTCATTAGAAGCATTTTCAGAATTCTCCTCTAGGTTAATAGTTCCCAGGATTTTGTGGTGGTGACACACCCATTTATTTAGATTTTGCACTCTCTTAAAGTTGCTGTGTAAGTTCGGGTTGACAAGAGAAACAAATTCGTTGACACTCGTATAGGTGTAAGAGAGAACTTTATATCAAAGAGTAATTGTATATTAAGAAAACATCTCAGGCCGGTCCAGATCAAGTCCATAAGTCTGATATGAGCTCATATGTCTGATACAGTCTATACATTCCTCTTCAGACTCATGCAACCCAGGCAATGGCACCAAATACAGGAAGACCAAAGGTCAGTAGGTGGAAGGTCTTGTGGATCCAGTGGTGGTGGAAGCATCTTAGTGCTGGTGTGGGCTTCTTGTGGCTCCTGTGGCTCCAGGCTCTGGTTCCATTAATGTACCTCCATGTGACTTCTCAACAGGAATGTCTTGCAGGGAGTGAGAGTGGGTCTGGCCTCCAGTGAGCTATTTACCTCTTGGCGTTCTCAAATGAGGTTGTTGAGCTGGGACCTGATTGGCAGGCTAGCCTCCACCCCTTCACTTTTAATGGTCTCATCGACACCAGATTATGTAACTCACCACCCTTGCCTTGCGTACAGGTGGCACAGGGGTTAGTGTGTTCAGCTGGTAACCAAAGAGTCGGTGGCTTGAGCCCACCAGCTGTCTCACAGGAGAACAATGTGACAGTGGGTTTCCTTCAAGAGTACAGCTTTGGAAACCCAATAGGGGAAACTTCCCTCTCTCCCAAAGGGTCATCATGAGTCAGAATAGGCTCAGCAGCTCTGGGTTTGCTTCAGTCGGGGTTCAGCTTCACGGACAGGCTATAAACACCATCCATTCTGGACACTTTGACTCCATGCTGTGTGTAAAACACAGGGAAGGGCTGTGAAGATCAATTCATCATAGCAGGGGAGCATTTTCCCGCCCCTGCCCTGAAAGTTCATTTTAAAAATTAAACTGAATTTAAATTACTCTCCATTTAGTTGGTTTCATGACACACCCTTTGAGATAACATTTACAAATAACACTGGGAAGCCTTGCTGTGAGATGTCAAAACAATGGCTGGCAGGGGTCGGTATGTGTGTCTGTTACCAGCCCGAAAGAGGGCCCTGCCTGTGACTGGGTGACTTTCAAGCTGCAAGTTCCTGCCTTGGGAGTCAGGGTTGGCCTAGAGAGCGATAAACCCTCTTCTCAGCCATGCTTATTCAGTTGTTCCAATTTAAACAACCCTCCCCCTTTCAACAACCAAGATGATTCCCAACAAAGGTAATTTTCTGCTTCTCTGGTTCAATTCAATTCATCTTTTTAAAAGCAATTAGTATCCATTTAGAGTTCTTTTATGCCCAACTAATTGCACCGCAGTTCAGGAGTTAAAGCTTCTCTCTATCCATTTAGACAACTACAGTAATATCTAATTAAAGTCCAGGCCGGAAAAAAAATGCACATTTTTGATAACATAGTCTTCTTACAATCGTTGAGTATTTAAATTTCCACCCGTTTCGGAGACAAGGGCCCCCCAGTTTTATCCGAAGGCATTCCTAAGAAGGTATATTTCCAATTAACTGAGCATCAGAGGAATTGGAAACTAGCAGCACTGGAGGACTTAAATATGCATTAAGAGAAATTCCACTACTCATTTGAAAACAGTTGGTTGGCCAGTAAGTATCAGAAACACCCTGAAGCTTGTATTTTTCCTTTGTAAACCAACACTGCTTGTTTACTTAAGCCTGGTAAGGCAATCTGGGCTCATCAACAGGCTGACCCAATCAGAGAGGTCGTAAACAGCAGGCGAAGGCCTTAGAGATGTTCCAGGTGTTATGAAAAAAATATCTGGCACCAGAATGCCCTTTGTTTCCAGAAGAGAGATTGGCTCAAAGAGAATCATAGAATTTTAGTGCTCAAGTCAACTTGGAATAGGGTTACCTATGATTTTACGGGCCAACAAACTAGTTAATGGCAAAGGGAGGATTGGAAACATTCATTTTATTCCCAGCTCATCGATCTTTTCACCTGAGCAGTGGTTTTTGAACTTAAGGTCCATTGTCCGGGCAGTTAGAACAAAACCAAAAAAATCGCCTTAGAAATACAGATTTAATTGGTCTGAGGAGTGAGATCTGGGCCCCGGGATTTTTAAACACCTCTTTCCCCCACTCTGGGTAGTGAATGGTGGGAAAAGGTCCCTATATATAAGGCACATACTACCTAGTTTCAAGATGTTTACACTAATCCACTGGACCTCACTTATCACAGAGGTGAATTCTGAGTTAAAAAACACTGATTGAAATCCAACCCCTAAACTTTCTCTTTGATGGCTAAGGAATATCATTTCTTTTCTTCTTTCAGTAGATAGGAACAGTACCGATTTTTGACGTGGTTCCTACAAATACAGAAAGGCCTTACAGAAATATAGGGGTACTGTGGGAGTCCGAAAAATATCTCACAGGAACAATTTGAGTTCCTGAATGGCAAAACCCCATCAAAAAAAGAAGAAGAAAGAAAAGAAGAAAAAGCAATTACAAAGCATTCCAAAAAGACACAATCTTCCTCTGAGAACTATTCCTGAAACTTCCATAGGAGAGGCAAAAGACAGAGAGCAGGGCAGAAAATTGGGCAGCAGTTTGATGTTAAGCAATGAGGAAAGGAGCTAGGTGACCACTCAAACTCAATATTATGATGGTGTCTGCAGACACACAGACAAACATGGGGTATTGATTTTGGCCTGGGTTCCCCATTTTGTGTGTGTGTGTGTGTGTGAGAAGTTAGTCAAGTTGAAAAACCATTGATGACATAGAAATGTAGTTGAATTGAAAACTGGTGGGACCAGAAGTTCCCTAATTCCATTCTGGTGCCCTGTGTCTGTTTGTGTCTTGGTGGGGTCTCACAGCTAACAAAAGAGACCACAGAGTCACAAAACCTAAGCCTAGATCCATGAAACCTACACCGGGGCTTGTTAACCTTTCTCAACACTTCCAAGTAAACCATTCACCCGATAGAGTTGAAAGTTGCCTGTGTTCAACCGAGTGATGAGAAAGAAAAAGAAACTCCCTCAACCTGCTCAACTGGTTCTGGAACTGGAAACTTGCTTGGCACCTTTATATAATATGTAACCCGGAACATGAGTCCCAGCTCCTCTTGACTCATTGTTCACAGCAACACACAGAGCTTTAGGATTTGTAAAGAGAAGTCCACGTAGCTGGGGAGATGGCTTGCGTGATGAGGTGTGCGTGTGTGTGTGTGTGTGTGTGAGAGAGAGAGAGAGGCGCAGGGGCGGGGATTTGTCTTCAGGAGCTATAGGAAAGCAAATCATTTGAAAAGAAGCATTTTGTAGTAACAAAGAACAGGGAAGAGTGCCTAAGTGAATGACAATCATAGAAACAGCCAATTAACTGGCAAATCCCTGTTGTCTGCAAGCTGCACCAGGAAGGAGTGCAGGAGGTACAGCAGCAGCTGCAGCCCAATTAAACTCCGCAGTTCAGGTGCCCCCAGGAGGATTCTCACTTCTGGTTTACCTGAACAGATCTGCTTTCTTTGAGATGTAGGGGGACTTCTGTACAGAAGCATGGACTCTGGTGATTTCCTTCTTCATTACCGTCAGTAACTGAGCTAAATAAAATATGCATATAAGCAAATCGAGAGGACGGCATGACAACAAGCCCAGGAAAATATGCTTTTCTTGGCATCTGCGTGGAAGGGAGACGGAGATGGCCAGGCTCTGCAACAAACCCGACTAAAGAAACCGGGCACTTACACAGCTCGGCAGCTGAAGAGGAATTACAAAATTGGCACCCACTTATGAAGGCTTTGGGAATCCAAAAGATCTCCCGTTAATGAGTTGGGAGAATCCAGAACACTCTGTTATGAAATGGGCTCTGACAAATGGTCTAATGCTGCCTTAGAAGTTGGACAATCCTATCAGACCCACACCATTATTACATTCATTTGCTTGTTCTGATCACATTTGATCTTTCCCATATTTTTCCCACACGAAAAAAAGTTTGCCAACTTCAATACCTGGCAGAAACATAGTGTCAACAGATACCTGTCAGGGGGGGTCCCTTTAAAGCTGCACTATGTGAGAGCAGATTCTCACTGCCTCTGGTTTCAGACAGAGTCCTGGGTCAGAGTGAGCTGGGGTGCTGGTATGAAAGGTCTTTTTCACCCCTAATCCCAATCTAGCGGTAGAATGGCACCGGGGCCCCAAATCCTGCACAAAACCAGTCACACAAGCATAAAAGTTGAACCCTGTTGGCACGGTGGGTTAGGAAGTATGTGACTTACAGTTTCAAGGTCAAAAGTTCAAATCCACTAGCTGCTCTGCAGTGGAAAGATGAAGCTGCCTGGTCTTGTAAACATTTGCAGTCTCAGAAGCCTTACAGAAAGTCACTATGAGATTTGCCTTTCTATAGATATTGTACAGTATGTAGACAAAAAAAAACCCACTCACTGCTGTTGACTCAATCCCAACCCCTAACAATCCTAGAGTCCAGAGGAGAAATGCCCTCTGTGGGTTTCTGAGACTGTAAATAGTCAGAGGAGTAGAAAATGCTGTTTCCTCTCCCACAGACTGCCTGGTGGATTGTGATTGCTGACTCTACAGTTAGTCGTCCAATACCAATGCTTCACCACTATACCACCAGGACTCCTGTGATGTTTGCATTATGTGTGTGAGTGTGTGTGTGCATGCGTGTTATAGAATTTTTCATGAAAATGTTTGAACATAAGCAACATTAGTGATAATGGTCTAATGAACCCCTAGACACTATCAACCCTGTTGCATGTCATTCGATTTATACCACTTTTTTCTTCCTTTTTTGGTTTTGTTTTGTTTTGAGGTGATAGGGCAGGGATATTTTGACATGAATTCCAGATTCTTCTAGCAGGTAAAGTCTATATTTTTTTAGCATAACCATGGTGTCATGATGACATCCGGAAATAATTTCTTAATGTTACTCAATCCCCAGCCTTTTTTGGTTTTCAAGAGAAATCTCACAAATGTCTTTTTGCTGTTGCTGTCTATATCAGGATCTAAAAAGAATCACCCTATTTTTTTTTTTGCATTGACTTGGTGTGGTAGTCACATAATCTGGTGTCAATTTGGGACTTTAAAGGATTAAGAAGGAAGGGGTGGAGTCTAGTCTGCCAATCTGGTCATAGCCAATGAGACCTATGTGTGGGCATGCTGTGTCCTGAGAATTCTGGGAATTTCTATATTTCCTCCATGGAGGCAAGAGAGACTTTCTCTTTCTGCTAAATCCCTGAGATCCGCTCTACTGACAAGACACATGGCACTACATTGATAGACCGTGTGCCCTGGGAACTGCAGGAACCATGCGGAGACCCCTGCCAGTGCTGAGAGACTTACAAAGTGCTGAGATGCTCACATCACCACTGGGTCCACAAGACGTTCCAGCCACTGGCCTGTGATCTTCCTGCATTCGGTGTCATTGCATGTGTTTCATGCGTCTAAAGAAGACTTTATGGATTGGTAACGGACATATGAACTTATCGGACATATGAGCTTGATCTGAACTGTGTTGGGATGTTTTTTCAATATTCAACTTCTCTTGTATAAGAGCTCTTTTCTTTACGTATCAAAGTATCTATGAATTTGTCTCTCTACCCAGACTAACACCGTTGGTATGTCTCTTTTGGTTTCTAATCATTTCCCTTCATTATCTTAAAGTAATTTGTTGATTGAGAAAACAATATCCATCATTTTGTAGAATTTTCTACATCCTGAATTTGACTGTATCCCCAAGTTCAAGCTCAGTATTTTTCGGCAAGCCTGTACCATTGGTGGAGAGAGATTCTGTCTGACTGTTCCATTTTTAGTTAAGATTCATCAGTAGGTTAAAGCATCTTCAGCCTCATTCTTCTAGTACAAAGTTATTAGTCAACATTTCACTCAACAGTTGTAGTAGCCAATTATGGTTATATCTGGCTGTACTAATAAGAGTTAAAAGTGATGACTTTCAAATTCTTTCTTTCCTCTTATATTTACTCTTTATTATTCTTCTATGTAGAAGAAATTTCCTTAATAAATTACGAAGTTACTGAGGAACATAGACAGTACAGGGAAGTCAAGATAAAGGCTTTATTTATTGCCTTTTTCATTTTTACATTTGTCAGGGTGATGATTACCCTGCTAATCCCAGAAGGTGACCAATAAAACTTTATTTGGGGGGAACAGAGGAAGGAACATTCTAAGCTCGTCCATTTTTATATATTTGATGTGTTTTAATTCACTATAGCTATCTCTCTTTCTCATGTTCCAAGTACCCCGTGTTTGACCCATGGGGATCTCTTCCAGTTAGCTCCTGTGTCCTTTTGACATGACCTCATTAGTCTCAGTCATATTACTGTTTTCAGACTGGGGTGACCTATCCTGACCTGTAACGAGCCACTTCTCCAAGGAGCCACAATTCCTGCTTTTGAGAAATGGCATTTAGAGATTGTAACTGGGGCTCCTGAAGTGCTCGTTACTTCTGGGTATCATCAATCCTTGCCATTTTCAGTGTGCCAGACTAGGAAATACATACTCTGTAGAAAGAAAAAAAGTACACGAACGTATCCCAACCTTTCCAATGCAAATGGAAGACAGTAGGTTTTGACTTAATTTCTTTGGTTCTGTACTTGTTGTCTCTTTTCTCTTTTACTGAAAAGTTTGGTTCCTAATGTTATTTGCATGATCATGGTTTTGTGTTGAAGCTCTCTTTTTCAAAAAGATTTTTGATTGTGAGTTAGGTGACAGAGCAGATAATCATTTTACACTGAACAATTCATACTTAAACACACACACACGTCCATTGCTATTCCTTCCATCTACCACCACTTACCCATCTCCTCCCCGTGTCCCCTGCTTCCATTCCTCTTTCTTTATTAACCCTCTGACTTTGTCTCTTTTGATCTGAAGTGGTGGGTTATTCTAACAGGGGATGACTCCAGTTCCAGACCTGAGAAGTGATGAAGGCTCAGACTCTTTGGGGACCTGCCAATCTCTATCTGACCAGCAAGCTTGGCTTCCTGTGATTTTGAGGTGTGTTTCACATTTTTCTCCAACTCCATCCAGAACCTTCCAATGTGATTCCTTTCTGAGCAGTTAGGAGTGGTAACCCAGCACCATTCAGTCCTGGTCTCAGAACCGTATAGACTCCTTTGCGATGTCCATTAGGCCACTGAACTAATTTTTTCTGTGTGTTTTCATTTTTATCCCTCTACTTTCACCTAAGCAGTGAGAGACCATTATCTGCACTGCAGTTGGCTGCTCCCACACTTGCTTTCTCAGCTGTGGTATTGTGTGCATGTGCAGACAGCAACACCTGCATTGTAGTTAGCATTGTGCTGTGAAAGCAATTTCTGATTTCTTGGAATGCCTTTGTTTGTCCTCGGGATACTGTGATGTGATTATTATTGTTATTTTAGGATACTATATTTTAAAGTCATATAAGACAATGTTTGTACATTTATGGAATAAACTTGATAGGCATGTTTATTTATTACAATTTTATGTAATTCTTTTTAACTTTAGGACGGTTTTAGATTTACAGAATAACCAAGACAGTATAAAACGTTCCCATGTACTAGTTTTCCCTACTGTCAACATCTTACATTGATGTTATATTTAATGTACAAATATTGAGATGTTATTAACTGAAGTCCGTATTTGATTCTGACTTCCCTTTTCCCTAGCACCTTTTTAAGCTCCATCCAATACATCACATGTAGACATCACATCTCCTTCTACTTCACGTGGTTGTGACAGTTTTTCAGAGTCTGACAGTTTTTGAGGGACTTGACAGTTTTGAGGGGGAACTTGTCAAATATCTTTGTAAGAATGCTACTCAAGTGGGAGTTAGCTAATATTTTTCTCATGATATGATTGGGCGATGTGTTTTTTAGGAGAAAGACCACTCAAGCTAAGCTCCATTTTCATCACATCGTATTAAGGGTACACGCTATCACCATAGCATACCAAAATGGCTGTTAACCTTGATCACTTGGCTGAGCTAGTCAGATTTTTTCCATGAGAAAGTCATGCACTGTATTCTTGGGAAGGAAGTTCCCCTGCACAGTGCATGCTTAAGGAATGGAGTGGTATGCTTCGCGTCCTTGAGGATGCAGTGTCTACAGACATTATTGGAATGAGCTCACATGGGAGATTTGCCCATTCTCTCCCATTCGCTTAGTTACTTCGTCATCTATTTATGCCATACGGACCAACATTGATTTCGTACTATGGGTTATGATCTGACTCAACTTGGTTTGTTGTCCAGATTCTTCTTCAGTCAGCTGCTGTGGTCTTTTGACATGTCCTCATGATGATACGTTGTACAGCATTTCCTTACCTTCGGACACTGCTAAGATGCTCCGGGCTCATCTTTTTGTGTATTTCCTGCTGCAATCCCAGAATAATCACTCATGTCTCAGGGACCCCCAGCTCCTTTTGGTGGAGAAGCACTGATAATCAAAATCAAGGTGTAGCTCTTGTAGCTCCAGGGTGTTTTGTCTCTGATTCCCTTCATCTGACAGAGCAGGGAGCTACATGTGTACATTGCGATCAGTACACATACCCTTATTTATAAATAGTCTGCATGTAACCATCTGTAGCTATATTAAGCTAGATATGAATTCACACCAATGCCTCCAACTCTAAGCTGTTGCCACCTGCACCCTTTTGGCCTCCTCTCTTTGCTTATCTGCAGCCTCCCTCTCCAGCAATGAGAAGAACACTGGCTCCCATCCACTGACTTAATTGTTCAACTCCTGAATATGTTTATAGCTGTTTTAATTTGTTTTTTAGGTCTTTGCTCAGTTTAATTTTGTTTTGTCTTTTTCGGTTCTGTAAGATCATAGTTCCAAAGTCAAAACTACAAAGCAAAGTATACTCCAGGAGCTCGGCTTCAGCTCACCTAATCTCTCCTCTGGTGTCTCCCTTTCGAAACCGAGGGCCGTTCTTAGACGTTGTTCACTGATTCTTTCACTGTTTCATTTTGAAAACAGAAGCCACTGTGCATATGATACTCATATCCCCACTCTCCTCCACCAATGGTAGTCTACCTTATACACCCTCCTATGCGAACACGTCTATCCATAGGCAGCCAGAGTGGTGAGCAGGCAGGACTTTGAGATCTAATCCTTTGTTTTGCTTTGTTCACTCAGTAATAGATCCTGGAGCCCATCCAAAGCAGCTTGTAATAACCCTTCCTCATTCCTCTCTTGCGTGTTTTCCTATGGATATGTCCTAGTAACTCAGGCGGGCGTCCACAGATTGACGTGGTTTTCTCTTTTTCATCCCGGGTCTTTTCCTATTACAAACAGCAGTACAAAGAAGAGCTTTGTGCATACATCATTTTGGATTTGGGGGGGGCGTGGTCAGTGTGTCCTTGAGGTAGATTCTCAGGGGTGGGACTGCTGGGCCCAAAGACATGTACATGCATAACTGCGAGACATGGCCAAATTCCTTGTTAGAAGGGCTGTCCCACCTTGTTGCATTCCCGCCTGCAGTGCATGCGCAGGGCTGGCTCTTCACAGCCTGATTGTCAGAGTGTGCCAGGTTCTTGTCTATTTGGTAGGTAGTAGCAGTCTCCCCCCATGCCTCCTTTAAAAATTTTTTTGCATGCTCTTACCTATATTTAAGCATCATTTGCATTTCTTACTCTGTGAAATATCGGCGATGCCTTCCTGCACTGGTGTTTGAGAGTGACTTCCATGGTGAATGCCAGAAGAGCTTGAGTCCCAGGCCTTTATCCTCAAGGGAATGTATTGGAGTTTACCTATAGGATGTGCCTGAGTGATAGCACAGAAACAAACGGCACAAGTTCAAGATTTGGAGCCCTTGCCATAGCTGAAAGACTTTGGTAGTCTTGAGAGCAGAGATAGCTGTGAACTACACAGGGAGAGTGTTACAGAGGAGGAGGAGGAGGAGTTTGAGCTAGGGTTTGAAGGACTTGAGGAGTGATGTAAGCAGAGAAAAAGAGGACAGAGTGATATGGCAAAGTAGACTACACGAATATAGAAATATATCATTGCAGTCTTGGAAACCCACAGGGGCAGTTCTACTCTGTTGGAATCTGCTTGATGGTAGTGAGTATTTTTGTCTTTGGAGGGAGCAGATCCAGTAAGCTTATCTGTCAGGATCATCGACCCTAGAGTCAAATGCTTGGGTTCCCATAGTCCTGTCACCAATCTTGGATTCATTTCAGAGTCTTCATCTGTAAAATGGAAATAATATTAATAATACTTACCCAAAAAGGTTGTTGTGAGCATTAAATAATATATTCCCTAGCAAACTAAATGTCCAATCAATGTTAACATTTATCACAAAGCACAGAAGATCACCTGGCTGACATCCAATGTCATATATTTGAGATGGTAGGAGGCGCAATAGAAAATTACAGAGGAGACCTGTAATAGAGGACTTCAAACTCTATACTTAGCAGTCGGGATTTAATCTAAACGTCAAGAAGGAGGCAATAAAGGGAGAATGACTAAGTGAACATTTCTTCTGTCTCTAGACAACCAGAGAGTTGAGCAAGCAGGACCCTTGGGATATAATCAGAAGGAGACTCTTCTGAGGCATCCCACTGTTTCTTTAACATGGGTTAAGCATTTCTTCTGCAGAATCCCTTTACATCATAATTACAGTTTTAATTCAATAATTAATAGTGGCCAGGACTATGCGATAATCAAAATCTCAACGTTAACCTTCTGTCAGTGGGATGGAGACAGAAGGGAGTGACTTCTCTTGTGCTCCCCTCCAACTCTCCAGGCTTTCCTGCTTGAAGGAGGTTGGAGGCACAAGTGACAAAGGAAGCAGGAAACTTCTTACGTGGCTGGTTCTATCTGTGTGTGTGTGTGTGTGTGTGTGTTGGGAGCATTCAACAACACTCCCTGTGTTACAGGTGATACAATTTCTTCTGAACAAATCCCTCCTCAGCCCCAGTTTCAAAGCTGCCCACTCCATGCAGATCTCCAGATTTTCTCTTGGGCAAATGAACACACGATCAAAGGCTCCCACCCATCCCTGCCTGCCCTGCACCATGCTCATGTCATAGATCCCAGCATCCTTTGACCCCAGAAACTCCGCGTGTGGCCATCAGGGCAACCAGTCAATCAATCTATGCCTTTTAGAGGCTCTGCACAGAAAATTAGACACCAGCCTATGATACCTTGATAACTACTAGTGCTATACATCAAGTCTTTGAAGAAAAATATACCCTTCTGATACCCTCGCTCCCTACCAGAGGTGGAGGGGGATGTACCCCAGCCCTCTTCTCCTCTTCCTTGGGAGGAATGGGATTCACATCAGGCTACACATTGTCCTTTAGTCCATTCTCCCCATTTGCATTTCTAACTTCCACCATAGATGTGAGTCAAGGATTGAAGTGTTTTCTTGGAGGCTGCATTTGAAATGATTTCTTGGTGACATTTAAAAAAAAGGTAGCATCTATTGTCTTCTTTCCATAGCAAAACAGAAACAGAAGAGTTTAATTTTAGCATCCTGCTGCATGTATTTCACCAGCATAGAGCACAGCACCTAACTCTTGGTGAGTAATGAGTGATATGTCAGGAAAATTGATCTAGCTAAAGATTACTGGATGAACTGATGTGGAGTGAGAGGCTGAAGGCAGGAAGACGAGTTTGGAGTCTGTGTAGTAATACAGAAGTAAGTAAAATTGCTTAGTAAGCTAGGGATATATAGCTCAGCGAGGATAAAATTTACAAGTCATAATAGCTCTCCTCCACATAGGTAAAGAAAAGAACTATCCCATAGTTCCCAAAGAGGGCAGATTAAATAATTTTAAAAAATTGTTTCATTGAGGACTTCCGGGAAGATGGCGACTGAGTAACACTCACCAGAGGGACTCGGCACAAATCAGTCCAGGAGAGTTACTGAGAGAGAAATTAACACTGCCAGATCACAGGAGGAGCATCATACAGAGAAGTAGGCACAGATTCACAAGGTTTTGAGAGGCTAGGGGCTTTGGGTTTGCCACAGTGAAGCCACTGTCTGCCACTGTCTCTGCTGGAGTGGCATAGTCGGGATGGACTGGAGCTGGCACAGGGGCTTTATCTCCCTTTAACAACATCCAACCCTTATTCCTGTTTAAGACACTCGAGAGGCTAGAAATGAAAGGAAAATTCCTCAAGACAGTACAAGCTATATATGAAAAACCAACAGCCAATATGGTAGTCAATGGATAAAAGATGAACACAATCCCACTGAAAAAGGGAACAAGACAGGGATGTCCCTAGTCCCCACTCTTATCTAATATCGTATTGGAGGTTTTAGCTAACAGCATAAGGTAAAGAAAAGACATCAGAGGTATTCACCGGGGAAGGAAGAGGTGAAACTATCGTTATTTGCAGATGATAAGATTTTATATATGGAAAATCAAAAAAAAAATCCAACAAGGGGGGGTACTAGAAACAATAGAGAAGTATGGTAGAGTGGAAGGATACAAGATCAACAAATAGAAGTCTGCAGACTGCTATATGCATCAGATAAGACCACAGAAGAGGAGGAAAAAAAGTGGTAGCCTTCGCCATACCCAAGCACAAATGGAAATACCTAGGGATATACCTGACTAAAAGAACAAAAGATCTATATGAGGAAAATTACAGAACACTATTACAAAAAGCCAAGAGTAACCTCAACAAATGAAATACTATCCCCTGCTCATGGATCAGAAGACTCAAAATAGTAAAGATGTCAGTTCTACCCAAGGTACTCTTTAAGTTTAATGCAATTCTGATACAATTGCCTTCATCTTTCTTCAAGGAAATGAAAAAATGATTACCAACTTCCTATGAAGAGGGAAGGAGGCCAAAATTAGCTGAGAACTTTTCAGGAAGGACACAGTGAGAGGTCTTGTTTTACCTGACTTTAGCACATATCATACAGCCACAGATGTCAAAAAACCATTTAACATAATGATAGATACTCAGACCAATGGAAAAGGACTGAAAACCCAGATATAAACTCATCGGCATACAGACAACTGATCTTTGATAAGGGCCCACAAAATATCAAATGGGAAGTAGATCCCCTCTTCAATAAGTGGTACTGAAAAAAATGATTATCTACCTGTAGAAAAATAAAGCAAGACCTTTAACTCACTCCCTGTATAAGAATAAACTCAAGGTGGATCATAGACCTCAAAGTAAAACCCCAAACTATTAGGGGCATCAATGAGGGAATTGGGACCAACCTGAGAACTTAGGCACAGGGATTACATAGGCTATCAGAATTAGGGAAAGACACAAACACAGAGGAGATACTAATTAATAAATGGGTTAAATTCAAGAAAAAAACACCTAGGTCCATCGAAAGAATTCACCAAGAGAGTAATAAGAGAGCCCACAGACTGGGAAAACGTCTTTAGCAATGTCACATCAGACAAAGGCCTTATTACTAAAATCTACAATAATCTGATAGTTTCCAAAATTAACAAAACTAACTGCCCACTGATGAGGTGGGCAAAGGACATGAACAGAAGCTTCACAGAGCCAGAAACCCAAATGGCCAATAAACATATGAGAAAGTGTTCCAGATCATTAGCCATAAGAGAAATGCAAATCAAAACAACAATCAGATACCACCTAACACTTTCAAGGATAGCTCAATTCAAAAAATCAGAAAGCAGCACGTGTTGGAGAGGCTGTGGGGAGATAGGAATACTTATTTACTGCTGGTAGACCTGTAGGGGTGTACAGGCACAATAGAAATCAATTTGGAGACATCTAAAATGATGAAAACTGAGCTTCCATATGACCTTGCAATTCCCCTACTGGGCATATACCCAGAAGAGGCAAACAACAAACCACAACCAGACTTCTGTGCTCCAGTGTTCATCGCAGTTCACAACTGCAAGTTGGAAGCAGTCCAAATTTCCATCAACTGGCGAAGGGTTAAAAAGCTGTGGTACATACATACAATGGAGTACTATGCATTGTTGAAAAGCAATGATGAAAGCATGAAGCACATCACGGCATGGGAAGAACTGGAGGAAATTATGCTAAGTGAAGTAAGCCAAATGCAAAAGGGCATATACAAAATGAGTCCCCTGAGGTAAGGTTTAAAAAAAATGCAAAAGGGGCACAGGGAAAAAGGTACTGGGGGGTGACCCAGATAGTATGGCTGGGGGAGACCCAGGTAGTATGGCAGGGGCCAGGCCTAATCCAGGGCCACATATAGTAGCCAACTAAGGATAAGGGAAAATGGTGATGTATAGAGGGGGAATGGGGTACTAACCCACCTAAGGAGAAGTGTATTATTTATATCTCCACAGGGAAAGAGGGACCAAACTGAAACCTGGTGTTCCAGGATGTGAATGCAGCGTGATGGCATGGAGTAGGGAGCCAGTGGAGGGATCTGAGGGCCCAACTCCAATCCCAACTACATGGACAGCCGCCCTACCCCTCAGGGGAGTTTTCTTTGGAGGACAGTCATGAAACTGCAGCTCAGGAGTGGGGCATGCCTGACCAGAGCACACGAGAACAAATGGAGAGGAAGAGAGATTGGAGTGCATTCTGTCCCACTGAGCTTCAGGATGATATCCCAACTCAGAACAGCCAATGCACAGAGAGGACTATATGGCCCGTCACACTATGAAACACAGTGTCCTTCTCTGACCTAAGACCCTATGGGAACAACAATGGAGAAGTAGGGCCGGAACTGTACCCTGTCTGACCCCACCACACCACGGCAAGACACTAAGGATATGCAGCAGTGCAGCAGGGGGAGCAGAGCATGGAGTTCCTGAGGGAGTGCCAAGGATAGACTTTGGGGCCAGGGTGTGGCACCCCAACGGACTCAATGGGGGGACACTCCAAGGGGGTCAATGAACAGAACTTGAACCATTTACAGATTTTTAAGTTGTTATTATCATTTTTATGTTTTACTTATTTGTTTATTTTTTCTGGACATTGGGGTTTTTGTTGTTGGCATCATTGTTTTGTTTTCTTTGGTTGCTTCACCTTAAGATGTCTTTTTGGGTTGAGCCCCGGTGGTGTAAGTGGTTGAGTGTGGGACTGTGGCCCATGGGCTTGGCGGTTCAGATCCAACAGTGGCTCTCAGAAGCAGCGCTGGGTAGCTCCCACGACCACCAGAGGGCAGTGATGGAAAAACAAACAAACAAACATAAAACAAAACAAAAGATGTCTTTTTTTTGGTGTTTATTATTATCTTTGCAAGACTATCTAGATTAGTTAGGCTGAATCAACAGTCTGGAGGAGAAAACAATGGGACAGATGGTTCTGGGGGGACATGGGAGATGGGGAAGTGGGGGAAAGGAGGTGGTGTTGACCAACCTAGGGAAAAGGGAACAACAAGTGAGTAAAAATCAGTGACAAGGTGGGTGGGAGAGGCCTGATAGGGATTGATCAAGAGTAATGTAATATAGAGAAATCTCTGAAACCCAAATAAAGGCTTAGCATGATAGCGGTCCAAGAGGAAGTAAAAGGAAATAGAAGAAAGAACTGGAGGGTAAAGAGCATTTATTGAGGTCTAAATACATGCATGTGCACAGGTAAATATATTTATATATGATGATGGGGAAATAGATCTATATGCATACGTATTAAGACAGCAGGTGGGCATTGGACCTCAACTCAAGTACTTCCTCAATGCAAGAACACTTTGTTCTATTAAACTGGCATTCCATGATGCTTACCTTCCTGACATGATCACTGAAGACAAATGTGTGCATAAACAAAAGTGGTGAAAAAAGCTGACAGTGCCCAGTTATCAAAATATATAGTGTCTGGGGTCTTAAAGTTTGAAAGTAAACAAGCTCAGAAGTAACAAAGTCCGCATGGAAGAAGCACACCAGCCTGTATGACCACAAGATGTCAAAGGGATCAGATATCAGCCATCAAAGAACTAGAAATCATAACATTGTGTGCCCACCTTCCTGATAAGATCGCTAAAGACAAATGTGTGCATAAGCAAATGTGGTGAAGAAAGTTGATGGTGTCTGGCTATCAAAGATATAGCATCTGGGGTTTTACAGGCTTGAACATATACAAGCAACCATCTAGCTCAGAAGAAACAAAGCCCACATGGAGGAAACACACCAGCCTGTGTGACCACAAATTGTCTAAGGCATCAGATATCAGGCATCAAAAAATTAAAAGTCGTATCATTTTATATGAGGGAGAGTCAGCTTGGAGACCCAAAGTCCATCAGTAAATGAAGCAACATCCCTTTACAGAAGGGTCCCAGGGAGGAGATGAGCCAGTCATGAAATATGCAACTTCCTCTAGTTCTTAAATGATTCCTCCCACGTACTATCATGATCCCAATTCTACCTTACAAATCTGGCTAGAACAGGGGATGTACACTGGTATAGATAGAAGCTGGAAATATGGGGAATTCAGGACCGATGATCCCTTCAAGATCAGTGGTGAGAGTGATAGTACCGGAATGGTGGAAGAAAGGTGGAGTAGAAAGGGGGAACCAATTACAGGAATAGACATATAACCTCCTCCCTGGAGTACGGACAATAGGGAAGTGGGTGAAGGGACACATTGGACAGTGTACGATATGACAAAATAATGATAAATTGTAAATTACTAAGGGTTCATGAGGTGGGGGGTCAGGGAAGGAGGGGAAATATGAGGGGCTGATACCACGGGTCTAAATAGAAGGAGGATGTTTTGAGAATGATAATGGCTACAAATGTATAAATGTAACCTGCTTATAAAAGATGTATGTATTGATCATGATAAGAGTTGTATGAGCCTCCAATAAAGTGATTTCAAAAAATTGTTTCATTGGGACATAGTCCACATGTCATACATTCAATAGTTCAGTCCTATCAAGGTGAGTTGTCCTATCATGACCATAATCAATCTTAGCAGACTCATTTCATTTTGTTTAAAAGGAAGAACTATGATGAATGAGTAAAAATTGTAGAGAAACACAGTTGGACCCCGTACATGTATTTTCTAATGTAAATGGCATGACAGCCTATCTCTATAGTGACTGTCCCAACAGTATTTGTGTGCAAACAGAGCTTTGAATCTCTCTACCCAACCACCCTCCATACCCACCCCAGATGTCCCCAAATGTCAAGAAATGACATCACAATCCACTCATTGCTCAGGTCCAAACTTAGGACTCCTCCTTTCTTTCTTTTTTTTTTTTTTTT
>PVJH01030445.1:0-24736 GCA_004026705.1 Nesogale talazaci
TATTGAGGGTTGGAGGGGAGGAGAGACCAGGGGAAGAGGGGAAGGAATGGAAAAGCCGATACTAGGGGCTTAAGGGAAAAGGTGGACGATTGGAGAACAATAATAGAAGTGGACATGAGAGGGTGCTTGATGAGTATGCTTATTTATATATTGTGAAAAACGATGTATGAGCCCCCAATAAAATGATTGGAAAAAATAAATAAATAAAAAAGTGTTGGGAAGCAGTGAAAAAAAAAAGAAAAGAAAACATCCCAGCACGGTCCCGGCCACACCCATAAATCTAATATTAGCCCATATGCCCGTTACCAGTCTATAAATTCTTCTTCAGATTCACACAGTGCATGCAATGACACCAAATGCAGGAAGAAATATCACAGGCCAGTGGATGGAAAGTCTTGTGGCTCCAGTGCTGATGGAAGCCTCTCAGCACTGGCATGGGTCTCCACATGGCTTCTCCAGCTCCAGGGCTGAAGCTGCAGCAGTGTAGCTCCAGCTGGCTTATCCACAAGACAAGGGAGGGTCTTTGTATCTGGCCTCCAGTGTGTTATTTATCTCTGTCATTCCTCCTAATGAGGTCATCAAGGTGCCACCTGACAGGCTAGACTCCACCCCTTCCTCAAGTTGACAGTTGTGTGACTGACACGGCATCCATGAGGCAGGGGATGGGTGGTTTCTGGGAATGAATCGTCCACTGATTCTGAGGGACGACTGTAATAGTTGTGCTAGTTTATGAGCTAGTGGAAAGGACTATATTAATTGTCATAGGTCTGGGATATCAATATACTAAATTTTTTTAATGAAATTTTCTCTAAAAATTGTGTATCTATTTAATACGTTGCTTTATTTAATATATATCACTTGCTTTAAGTGAGAATATTAAATATGTTTCATAAAAACTTGTTAGTGAGGTTGATACTCAAGGAAGCTAATTGCCATTTCTTTTATGAAGAATTTTAGGGAAAATGTGTCTTTCTAGATTGAGTGTCAGGTATGGTTGGGGGTCTTCGTTACAAATTTAACCACATCTCATGGAGTCTGATTATTCAGTGTGCATTGCTGACTAAGAAAAGCAGACCGGAATGCTGAAAAGACTTAGAACTTATGGTGTACATTTCTTGCAGATTTACAGTGTACTTCACTTTATGTGTCTCCCTTTGTTTTCCTGGCATCTCCCATTTGTCATCTCTGCGTTGTTAATGCTAGCTGCTTGCTTTAAGTCTTTAAATCCCAAGTAGTTCCTTAGCCTTCAGACCTAACCAGGGATCTGAGCAGCTTAAAGACAAAAGGAGGCAAAGTAAAACCGAAGTGGACTTGAGTCTTGTGACGACAAACAAGTTCATTTCAAGCAACAACAATGAATTCCAAGTGGTTATAAAACACAGATAACAAGGTCACCTATTTGGAAATGCTTCAAGATAAGTTGCAGCTTTGGGATTCTTGACAAAGAAACGGGAAAAAGAGCTAGCAGGCTTGGTGGCAGTGACTAAGCCGTGCTTGAGTTGACAGTGAGGAACCCTAAAACCAGGCCAGTTGCCATGGAGTCCATTCCAGTTCATGGCAACTCCCAGTGTCAGAATGGAACTATGCTCCGGAAGTTTTTTAGTGTTTGATTGTGGGGACATAGAAAGCCAAGTTTTTCTTCTTAGCCCTCTCTGGATGGACTTGAACCTCCGCTCTATCAGTTAGTAGCCAGAGGCATTTACCATTTATAAAGCGACCAGATTTTAAGCAAGACACCATTGACTGGTGTGGGGGGAAGGGTAGGAGGGGGAGGTTCTTGATTAAAAATTTGGTCTATGTGGAACAACAAAAATGTTCATAGAACGCAAAAAAATAGTACTGTAATATATTTATTTTAATTTAAAAATGCCACGAGATGTTGTTAAATTGTTAAAAAGGGGACCTCTGGTCACTTTACATTTGCACCACCTAGGGAATCCTAGGCCAGCGGTCGGCAAACTCTTGAGACTGAAGAGCCAATCCTGTCCTTCCTACCAACTATAAAATCACTCAAGGGCCTTAAATCTATTTTTCCAAACAAATGAAATCACCGTGATCTGAAGTAATAACCCTCTAATGTTTTCAATGTGACTTCAGAGTCTCATGTTCACACAGAAAGAGCCATCCGTGGCTCCAGAGCCGCAGTTTGGTGACCACTGCTGGGCAATCCTGAGGACCTCTTCATTTGTTTTTGTTTGTTTTTCCCAAAAAAACAAACATGACAAGTGGTCAGTTGCCATTGT
Organism: Nesogale talazaci; assembly: GCA_004026705.1. Lineage (NCBI taxonomy): Eukaryota > Metazoa > Chordata > Mammalia > Afrosoricida > Tenrecidae > Nesogale > Nesogale talazaci. The sequence goes on from PVJH01030445.1 coordinate 2,244, forward strand.
TGATGACAGAGTGCCCGCCATTCCAGAATAAGGAGAAGCAGTGAAGCATCAGTGTCCTGGGTGGGTAGCATGGGTAGCATGCTTTTGTTCCCAGAGACCTCCATGTGCCATAACTGAGTTTGTTTTGGCCCCAAACTCAGGGCTGATTCATGCTGCTATGGTTCTTCTAGCTTTCACCATTTGTGGGCACTGACTGTGAGCTGGTGCACGAAACCCACTTTGTAAACGACCAGGCCCTTACCTGGCCCAGGAGTCCTGCAGAAGCAGCACAGCGGCACCTGGCCAAGGGCCCGGGAGGGAGGGAGGGAGGGAGGCAGGGCGAGCGTGTGTGTGTGTGGGTGGGGGGAGGGGAGGGAGGGGGTAGGCTGTCCAGGAAAGCTTCACAGAGTGGCTCATTCTCTGGCAGGGCTGTGAGGAGGCCCAGCAGACACGAGAGGGAGGGCGAAAATGGAGCCAGCCTAGGGAACTGCAGGAGAGGCCGGCGTTCCTGGGACAGGGACAGGCGCAGTCCGCAGCGTGTTCGGTCACTTTCGAGTGCATCCTGGAGCCACGGCCTGGCCCGGCCCAGCCGGCGGGATGCCACTCTCAGGAGACTGCAGTGGCCGCCAGGGTTGCTCCTGAGCCCCCCTCCCCTCCCCCGGAAGCGTCTGCTGTTCCCCGGGAGCGCTGAGAGGAGGCGAGGGGAGGGCCCCGCTGAAGACCTCTTTCTGAAATGAACTCTCCAAGATGTGGTGACTAATTGATTGTGGGGCGCTGGAGAAAGGGAGGAGTACGGGGTGACTCCCCGGCTTTTGGCCGGCGCCTCTGGGTGGAGAGTGGTAGAAGCTGGACCAGAACCCCGCACGGTTGACTCATGCCGCGCAGATTGTATGCGAGACTGTCCCTGGGAGCCTGTGGGCCCTTAAAGAGATAACATGCCCCGCGTACCAGGCCAGCTCTAGCCCGCCCGCAGAGGGATGGTTACCCTGTGGCTTCTCTCAGCAGAGCTGATCTTCTGAGAGTCGCAATAACCGCCTCCTAATTAAGGTGGCAGCCACAGTGGAAGCGGTGCTGCTGGCAGTGGTAAGGAGCTCCTCTCGGCCCCCCCCCTCTCCCAATGTCTGAACTCTGGGGAGAGAGAGAAGAACTTTCTAAAGGCAAAATACCTCTGATTAGTGGGGAGGCTTGAGAGAACTCTTGCTAAAGTCATCCTGGTTGGGGAACCCTGCTGGAGAGGAGGGGATGGCATTGCAGGCCCAGCTATGAAGTCTAGCAAAAATACCTGGAAAGTCTAATCACCAGAGAAGGGCTTAATGATTTGTTTTTAAATAAATGAATAAGACGACCTAGTCGATCTGTTTATAGTCAATATTAGGTGAAGGTATATATAAATCCACTGCATAGAGTCAGTTTCCACTCAGTTATCCTGGGGGAGAATTGGGCCTCTGGGTTTCAGAGACTACAAACTATATTATAAATATCTGGAGTAAATGGTGTACTCATCTTTCTCCTAAGGTTTCAAGCTGCTGATCTTGAGGTTAGCTGCCAAGACAGGACTGTGTCACCGGAAGTGTCCCTCAGGAACCTAGAGCTTTTCCTTTTTCTTGCTTAGAGGCTGGTGGAATTGAACATCGCTCTGTGAATAGTAGCCAAATGCTTAACCCACTGCTCCACCAGAGGCCCCACTGGTATTCAGAGTTAAAAAACAGTGAGAAAATAGCACATTGGACCTTACTGTGTCTCCTCCCCTCCCCCCCATTTCTTAAGAAAGTTGCTGTTACATAATTTCAGCCCAACTTGTTCAAGCAAGTATTAAAATTTTTCATTTTAAAAATTACTTTTGCCAGTAAGCAGGGGGTAGCAGACGTCTTGATTCAAATTGAAGAACCCAGAGTAGTGCCAACAATAGACCCAGAAAATTGTGAAAATCACATCAGACGTCTTGGTTCAAATTGAAGAGCCCAGAGTAGTGCCAGCAATAGACCCGGAAAATTGTGAAAATCACATCTCCTGCCTTTGGAAGCCCCTGAGCTCCCCAGAGGTCTCTGGCAGAATTCACAGAGTTCAAAAACTCGAGTAGGAGATCAGTTAATATCTCTATTTTGACCAAGTTTTCACAAGCTTAATCTTTTATTAGAATGCATGGTTCAAAATACAGTAGCATCAGGATATTTCTCAAAATTACAAATCACATGTTATTGTTTTACAGGTATCTGAAAATATCATACATGCTCATTACTTTGGCATTACAGTAGTTATTAGCTCTACCACTATATGACAAGCTTCAATGCCTTAAGCAAAAAACTATATGTATTACTATGTCACAATTAAAGCAATTTTATAACCATTCTTGGATATAATCTATTTTTTTATTAACTCCATGTGCAAATAATGTGTCTTAGAGCATTCTGAATAGAGCCCATCGGTTTCATAACTTGCCAAAGGGATCCATGGCACTCAAAAGGTTAATAGCCCCTGGCTAAGATAATGTAGTTGTGGCATGTGACCTCCACCTGGTGGCAGCATACTCCTAGAAGGTTAAAGCAATAATCAACAGTTACCCAGATACTTGTTTTTAAGTACTTGAGTATGGTTTTCTAACATTTTTACCACAACCCACAGTAAGGAATAAGTTTCACGTCTTGACTCAGAGCTTTTATAGATAAAGTTCACAAGATAATGATTAGCCTTACTTTGTGACACAACACTATTTTTTATTCTCTTCCAATCCAACACTGTTTTCAGTTCTTTCATTAAAATCAAATTCTGGTTGCAGTTCACCAAATTGCAGCTTAGTGGGTCACAGTGCACTGTTTGACAATGTTGTAGGTGACCATCTTTGGTCATGCTTCTTTATACAAGTCCACTGAACTTTATTTTGGTCCCTCGCAAAATACCCATGTGCACTTTGAGAGACATAATTCTGGTACTTTAAATGCCTGTCAGCCAAATAATGTTTTTTTCATATAGCACTGAAATATTGTTTGTAATTCATGTATAATGTATACAAAGTGAAATGCCAGGATCTTAGATATATGAGGGGGTACTTTCCCCCAGCAGATCATCTTTTCCTCTAAAAACAACCCTTTCACCGTCAAACTACTCCTCATTATACTTGATACCATTTGTCAAATCTGTGATTCCATTCTTGAAAACATTTTTCAAACGCATCTGTCTGGATCACTGCCTTCATCTCCTTTGGGTTTTTTAAATTCAACTCTTCCCAAGTCATCAAATTGCTGCCCTTTCACATCCCTCTCTATTTGTAGAAACAAAGAGAAGTCGCGTGGAGTAAGGTGGGGTGAGCATGGTGTGTGGGGCAAGAGCGGCATGCTGGCTTGTGCCGCAAACTGGTACACTGAGATGGCTGTGTGAATAGGGGCATTGTCGTGGTGGCAAAGCCAGTTTCCCTTCTGCTGCAAATCAGACTTCTTTGGTTGCACGCTGTTATGCAGTCTTTACAGAGCCTCTAAAAGGAAAGCTTGAGTAGCAGTCTGACCTGGGGGAACAAACTCCAAATATTCTCATTTAACACCCAGATGTTTGTTTGTTTGTTTGTTTGTTTGTTTGTGGGGGGGAGAGTAACCTCTCATATGTCCCACCAAGATATACTGAGTATGTTTATAACACCCCAGAGCATTCTTTGTGCCACTTCTCAATAATTACCTCCCTAGACAATCTTTGACTGCTCTGGTTTCTTTCATGAGTTTTGTCTGTTCTAAAACAGGAATCATGCATTATGTATCCTTTGGCCAAGCTTCTTTTGTTCAGCATAATGCATTTGACTCTATATTGAGACTGTCATTTGGTTAGCAGAATTCCATTGTATGAATATACCACAATTGTTTATTCATTCTTTTGATAGACTTGGTTGTTTTCATCTTGGGTTGTACACTCTGCATTGGAATCCACTCCACAGCAAGGGGTTGGGTTGGGGTGTAGAAATAAAGATGCTTGGCACATTTGAATGCAAGTCTTTGTGTACATTTATGTTTGCATCTCTCTGGGATAAATACCTAAGGTGGGGTGCTTGGATCTGAGGGTAAATGTATATTTACCTTTATAGGAAACTGCCAAAATGTTTGTCAAGGTAGTTGAACCGTGTGGCATTCCCATTAGCAATGTATGAGTATATGAGTGGCTTCACCCTTTCTAACTTTAGACGTGGTCAACCTTGAAAATGTTATTCAATTGGGGAGATATATAGCTGTATCTGTTGATGACTGTGGTAACTATATAATCATTGGTCAATTTGAGGATTCAGAATGTAGGGGTGGAGTCTGGCCTGTCAATCTGGAGACAGCCAATGAGACCTCTGTGAGGGCATGGCCTGCTCCTGAGAATTCTGGGAAATGTAATTCCTTCTTGGAGGTGGAAGACACTGTCTCTCTTGATTCCCTTCCTTGGAGACTTTCTACTGACAACGCTCACTGCCTGAGAGACTCAGCTGACAAAGCTGACTCCCTGTGACCTCCCTGAGGAGAAGCCACATGGACCTACCCTGGTGCAGCAAGAAACCTGGGCCTAGAGAAGCCACGTGGAGACTCCTGCCAGTGCTGAGATGCTTATAACACCACTGGATCCAATGACTTGTGATCATTCTGCATTTGGCGTCTTTGCATGTGTTTCGTGACTCTGAAGATTTTGTAGATTGCTTTCAGACATATGGGCTAATCTCAGACATATGGACTTGATCTGGACTGAGCTGGGATGTTTTCCTAATGTACAATTACCCTTCACATAAAACTCTCTTATATCCATATGAGTTTCTTTGGATTTGTTTCTCTAATGTCCTCAGAGGAACACAATGACATTAATATTCGCCTGGTTACCAATAATGGTAGACACATTTGTTTTGTTTTGTTTGCTTGTTTGTTTTGGGCATTACTGCCCTCTGGTCATTGTGGGAGCCACCCAGCACTGCTCCTGAGAGCTGCCGCTGGATTTGAACCGTCAAGCCCATAGGCCGCAGTCCTGCTCTCAACCACTTAATACCACCAGGGCTCAGCCCCTGTTTTGTTTTTTAAATCATTTTATTGGGAGCTCATACAACTCCTATCATGATCAATAAATACATCAGTTGTATGCAGACCACATTTGTTGCCATCCTCATTCTCAAAACATCTTCCTTCTACCTAGACCCCAGTACCAGCTCCCCATATTTCCCCTCCCTCTCTACTCCCTCTCCCCCATGAACCCTTACCAATTTACAAATTGTCATTTTGTCATCATAAACTGTCCGATGTGTCCCTTCACCCACTTCCCCATTGTCTGTACCCCAGAGAGGAGGTCATATATAGGTTCCCCCTTTCTATTCCACCTTCACTTCACCCTCCTGGCATTACCACTCTCACCCCTGGTCCTGAAAAGATCATCTGTCCCGTTTCTGGCTCCAGTGTACATCCCCTGGTCTAGCTGGATTTGTAAGATAAAATTGGGATAATGATAGTGGGTGGGAGAACGCACTTAAGAACTACAGGAAAGTTGCATATTTCATTGTTGCTACACTGTACCTTGACTGGCTCATCTTCCTGCAACCCCTCTGTAAGGGGCTGTCGCTTTACCTATTGATGGACTTTGGGTCCCCAATCTGTATTCTCCCTCATTTATAATGATATGATTTTTGTTTTTTGATGCCTGATTCCTGATTCTTTCCACACCTCATGGTTGCACAAGGTGGTGTGCTTTTTCTATAGCAGGCTTTGTTGCTCCTGAGCTAGATGGTCACTTATTTACCTTCAAACTTCTAAGACCCCACATGCTATATGTTTTCATAGCCGGGCACCATCAGCTTACTTCACCACATTTGCTTATGCACACATTTGTCGTCAGTGAGCATATCAAGAAGGAGGGCATGCAATGATATGATTTTTAGTTCTTTGAAGCCTGATTACTGATCCCTTTGACACCTCATGGTCACACAAGCTGGTGTGCTTCTTCCATGTGGGCTTTGTGGCTTCTGAGCTAGATGGCTGCTTGTTTACTTTCAAGTCATTAAGACTCTAGATGCCACATCTTTTGATAGCCGGGCACCATCAGCTTTCTTCACCACTTTTATTTATGCACCCATTTGTCTTCAGTGATCAGGACACATTTTTTCACATATCATTAACATTTCTTTTCCCTTTTTTCCCCAGAAGTGCCTGTTCAGGTTGATTTTGGTTTTAAATTTATTAAGAGATGTTCTTTTTTTGTTTTAATCATTTTATTGGGGATTTGTACAACTCTTATCACCATCCATCTGTCCATTGTGTCAAGCACATTTGTACATATGTTGTCATCATTTTCAAAACATTTTCTTTCTACTTGAGACTTGGTATCAGCTTCTAATTTTTTCCCCTACCACATGAACCCTTTATAATTAATTTATCTTTTTTTTCAAGTCTTCCACTGACCAATGTCTTCCCTTACTCACTTTTCTATTGTCCAAACCCCTGGGAGGGGGTTATTTGTAGATCATGGTGATCAGTTCCCCTTTTCTTTCACCACCTTCCCCTTCCCCTCCTCACATTGCTACTCTCATTTTTGGTCCTGAAGGATTTATCTGTCTTGTATTCCTTGTCTTTCCAACTCTTATCTGTACTTGTGTACGTGTTCTGGTCTAGCCAGACTTGTAAGGTAGAATTTGTGTCATGATAGTGGGGGTGGGGGGTGAGCATAAAAGAACTAGATTTGGGGCTGAGCCCCAGTGGCATAAATGGTTGAGTGCGGGACTGCGATCCGCGGGCTTGGTGCTTCAAATCCAGCGGTGGCTCTCAGGTGCAGCACTGGGTAGTTTACAGGACCACCAGAGGGCAGTGATAGCCGCCCCCCCCTCCAAAAAGAAGAACTAGATTAGAGGAAAGTAGTATGTAGAACACTGGTGCTATACTGCACCCTGAATGACTTGTTTCTTCTATGTGACCCTTTTCTAAGGAGATGCCCAACTGTCTACAGATGGACTTTGGGTCTCCACTCCACCCCTTCCCCTCATTCACAGTTATATGATTTTTTTTGTTCTGGATCTTTGATGCCTGATACCTAACCTCATTGACACCTCATGATCACACAGGCTAGTGGGCTTCACTCACATGGACTTTGTTGCTTCTCAGCTAGATGGCCACTTGTTTATCTTCAGGCCTTTAAGACCCCAGATGTTATATCTTTGGAAAACCATCAACTTTCTTCACAATATGTGTTTAGGCACCCATTTTCCCTTCAGCAATCGTGCTAATAGACATTCTTTACCTACCTTGGATAGCTGTTCTTTTTGTTTGTTTTGTTTTGGTTTTTCGGTTTTTTGGGAGGGGGGGGCATCACTGCCTCTGTTGGTCGTGGGTGCTACCGGGTGCTGCTCCTGAGAGCCCCCACTGGATTTGAACCACCAAGCCCACAGGCTGCAGTCCCACACTCAACTACTTATGCCACCCGGTTCAGCCCGGATAGCCATTCTTTTGTCATAGATGTTCATATATAGTGAAATAGCTAATATTTGCTTTTAGTCTGTGGCATACACTCATTATATTAACAGTGGCTTTTGATGAAGGGAAGATTTGAATTTTAATAAAATCCAATTTAACATTTTTCTTCTTTGACTACTATTTTCTGAGTTGTCACTCAGAACTATTTTCCTACCACAAGGTAAAGAAGGTTTTGGCTTTAATACTTAGATCTGTGATCTATCTCAGAAAGAAAAAATAATAATTTTTGTTTATGGTTTGAGGTAGGTGTTAAGTTTTTGTCACCCCACCCCCAGATATTTATTGAAAATACTTTATTGTCTATGGCATTCACGGAATTCAAAAGAATTCACAGAATTCAAAAGACAAGCAAGCAAACTCTTCAGTTTAACCTTTTTTTTTTTTATTTTTGACTATGAACTGACCCCTCAGGACTATGAGGATTAAATATACATCTTTTAGACCTTCCTGAGCCAATATGTACAGTTTTCTTGAGATTTTCAGAAATCTCTAGTGGAGTATGATGATTTAAAAGTCAAAAATTTTTCTTGGGGTGGGCATCACTGCCCTCTGGTGGGAGTGGGAGGCCCAGCCTTGCTCCTGGAGAATTGCTGCTGGACTTGAACCGCCAAGCCAGTGGGCCGCAGTCCTGCACTCAACCACTACGCCACCAGGGCTCAGCCCCGACAACAATTTTTTTTTAAGGTCAGATTTTAGTTACAACTCACAGTTAATACCGAGGATAAATATAGTGAACTATCAATTCACCTATTCACAATATGAAATGAAAGTAGAGATATATTTTTCAATAATTTTATTGGGGGCTCATACAGCTATTATAACATTCAATACATCATCTGTATCAAATACATTTGCACACGTAAGGCAACAATTTTTTACAGTCTCTCTAGCTATGTTACCCAGAGTACAGTAGGCATATGTGGCTTTATAAATTTAACCTAAACCATTTAAAGTGAAATAGTTTTGAAGATCGCCTTCTCACTTGCAGTGGCCGTGTTTTAAGTGCTAATAGCTGCATATAGCTATTTTCACCAGAGATGAAGATTTTCACTTTCAAAACTGCTGGCCAATGCTGGGTCTGTAGAATGAGACCAGACAATGGTTCTAGAGCATAATTTGATAAGATTTTGCTTAGTTTTGTTAACTGTCCGGCATTTACCTTTCTGTTCTTGTTGTTTCCCCTTCATCCTTGCTTCCATTGCCGTTCTAAGATGCCTCTCTGTCTAAATAAGCGATAGTTCTTATCTATTCTTTCTGACCAAGCAGTGATTCTTTTCTAGAGCCTACCCTGGACAAGTTTAGTTAACTTTTGTCAATGGTTGACAGTTTTCCAGTTGTTCCTGAATTTCTACATTTGCAAAAAGGAGTAATAAAATAGGACGCATAGGTCTGTCCCATATTAAAATTGCTATCCCCGAAAGTTGATGGGGGTGGGGTGGGGGGAGGTGAGTTGCCACTTCACTGTGAGAGACCACATAGAACTCTGTGAGATCTTATTTCCTTGCTTGCTGGGTGTGAACGTCCCAGGAACCATTCTCTCATTTTGTCTTTCAGTGTGGGAACTTTGCTGTCTTGCTGGACCTTCACATAGCTCCTCAAGGCTCAAACAACGATACCAGCTGGTTTTCTGAAGAGAAGAAAGAGGTACAGCAAAATTGTGTTCACCATTTCTATGCAACTAGCTGCTGCTTTAAGAAGAACGATTAGTTCTTTCCAGCTTTCTATTTTCACAAAAAAAAGTGGGCAGAAAATTGAGTGGTATTTAACCCTTAAAGAACAATTATTATATTCCCAAGGAAACCTGACCTCTCCCCCACCCCCAACTTTTTTTTCCTTTAGAATTCCTTCAGAATCAACTACATCCTTACATTCTATATGCTACTCTACGATAAAAGCAGAAATACCCCATCCTTTTGTTTGGGAGGAAGGAGTTTCTTATACTAAAAAAAATGAAATGAAAAAGACAAAGCGACAGCTCTAGCTTGGTAAGGGATTTTACATGAATGCTTGTGAAGTATAGAATTGAGCACCTGGAGCAGGTGTGCAGGTTAACACAAGTTTGATCTCTTACACCTGCCTGAAATCCTCATCTTCTGTACTTTTATCTTCTACCGTCCTTTTATTATCATGAGCCTTTGACAACAAGTGAAGAGACGTTTGACTGTGTTCCTTCCCTCACTCGAATCACTAAGTAAAGCTAATCATCATGTAATAGGAGATCGATGTTTGATCTCAGCCCCCCTTTCTGCAAATAAAGGGGTCCAGCTACATCAGTGGTTCTCAACCTGTGTGTCACGACCCCTTTGGGGTGGAATGACCCTGTCACAGGGCTCACCCGATTTATAACAGTAGCAAAAGTACAGTTATGAAGTAGCAACGAAAATAATTATATGGTTGGGGTCACCGCAACATGCAGAACTGTATTTAAGGGATGCAGCTTTAGGCAGATTGTGAACAACTAAACTAGATGCACTCTGAGTCACTGTGTACCCTCATGTGCCAGTTCTCCCTTCTGTCATGGCTTGCATTTTGCTCTGATGCTGGAAGATAGACTGTTGATATTTCAACATCAGCAGTCACTCTTACTAAGCAGATTGCAGTGGAGCTTCCAGACTAAGACAGACTAGGAAGAAAGGTCTGGGGATCCCTTTTCCAAAATCAGCCAATGGAAATCTTGAGGCTGATTTGGAGGTTAGGGGATAGGGCAGGGGGGAAGCGCAGCTCCTCATATACCCTTGACCAAAGGATGGTCTTCCTTTCATCAGGGAAGGTCGTCCTCTTCAACCAAGCACAGCTTCTGGAGGAATGCACACAGAACGGTGAGGGAGAAAAGGGACACCGCTTAGCCAGCCAAATCAGCCAAATCAACCTTGGTGATCAGTGGGGTAACAGATGTCGCTGCCAGATCACCCTTACATCCCCAATGGAAATCTTAATGGATCCCAACAGAGTGCTGGGAAATGAGCCCCCTAGCTGAAAGGCACCAAAACATAAGTGGTCATAGTAAGGGCCGCCACAATAGTAAGTCACATCTGGCGTTATGCTTCAGTGTGATGCTGTGGTCTGCAGATTTTAAAGGTAGATTGAGCTCTCGAATGTTCTTGACTTCCCTCTCCAGATCCCTGCTTACCAGAGGGGAGGAACAGCAAGGTGATGACTTTTACACACTGTTCAAACTACCATTGCACTTTTTTCCCTCCCGTTGTCACAGTAAATTTTTAGAGCTAGACATGAAAATAAGTTTTATGAGAAGATGGCATATAGAGAGAAAAAAACAGACGTTGTGACCTCACCCAACGCCCAACAAAACTTTTCTTTAATACCGCATATACTCGGGTATAAGTCCAGTTTTTCAGCACATTTTTTGGTGTTTTTTGTTTTTGTTTTTTGGCATCACTGCCCTCTGGTGGTCATGGGAGCTACCCAGTGCTGCTCCTGAGAGCCGCCCCTGGATTTGAACCACCAAGCCTGCAGGCCATAGTCCTGCGCTCAACCACTTATGCCACCAGGGCTCAGCCTTTCAGCATATTTTTAATGCTATTTTTGTGGTAGAATTAGGTGCCTCGGACAGATATTCAGGTTGGCTCATGCTCAAGTATATACGGTAAGTTTTTGGAGCTCTGTAGTAGAAAATGTCATGTCTCCCCCGCTAAAGAAAATGTACAGGGTAAGACATTTTAAGTTAGCATCAGAATTGTGTTGCCATTTTGTAGAGGATGCTTCAGGCCAATATCACCTACTGTAACTCACCTTGCTTTGATTACAGGCTTTAGTTTATTAACACATGTCCCCATGATTCAGGACAGTTAATTCTCTTCTCCAAAGTGACTAATACCTGCCCAAGGGGAGCTCACTGAAAAAAAGCTCTGACTCAACCTAATGTTAGCAGCATTATAGAATCCATTGGGTATAGGTCTATATTTTCCTGCCAGCTTTACCTCCTCATCCTTCTGTCTTCCTTACTGACATCTTGTCAGTTGGTTTGGGAGGCTTTCAAACAAAGCTATGGATATGTGGATCAACTCCTATCCAGAGTGTGAGGCCCTGTTGCCATACGTAGCTGTGTCTCCACCTAGTCCCTACTTCAGGGCAGTGGGGCGTGACTTAGCAAAGATGGGAGCGACACGATGGGGCCTGCAAGCTGCTGCTACAGCAGCCTGGCAGAAGTGTAGGCATGCCAGCCACCTGAGCTTCCTTCTCCTAGCAAATCCCAACCATCTCTGTTTCTATTTTAAATTGTCCCCTTAAAGCATGTTCACTGATATTCAAGCTGCTATGGGATTGTGTGTGTATGTGTGTGTACATACACAGAGAAATGGTAATCAAGCAAAGGATATGCCTTTAGCCTACATTCACTGCCTCAACAATTGCGCTCCTTGTGTCATTAGTTTGTCTCCTCATGACTGGGATTTCATGATCCACCAGTTTGATGGTACTTTAACAGTCACTTTTTATAGTGAATGTCTAAGAATATCCAGTTCATTTGCAGAAAAAGGAACATGATTACATGTGTTAAATAAATGTTTATTTTGAGTCTAGCACAAGTAGTGCTTGTACCTAAACAGTTGAGCCCAAACCATTCCCCTGTAAACTTGAAGAAGCCCATCGTAGTCTCTGAAGATGCCAAACGCTTCTCCCTTGCTCGCTTGATGATTTTAACTTGCTCTTCTCATCTGCACATTGTGTTCAGCTGGGACATTTTCTTTTCTCTGATAGTTCTTTGATTCTGAAGGGGCTACTCCCCTGTGTTCCTGAGGTATCCTGAGCACAGTGCGACTTACCTTTCACTTGTCAAACGTGAGTCATGGGAGGAAAGCCCCGTAACTCTCGAGAGAAAGTTTATGTGGACAGGCCTTTGCTCTATTTTTGTCATGCTATTTTTAGTTCTCGCCTTATAGGGCATTTATGGCCAAATTTTAACTATCCTTGTTTCCATGTATGTCTTGCACATACTTTCTAGCTCAGTCATAGTTGAAACTCTGCATGTGAAGCAAAATTCTGTAATTGAAACAACAGTATGAGGCATGAATGCTTTTCTGTTGTGTGGACAATGCCAAAAGACTTAACTGTAAGTGGATATCTGTATTCCACCAGACACTATATCTTGGGGCTGGAAAATAAGAAGCAGGGGAGAGGATACCAAGACTTGTGTTGTCTCTAGGAATTCACATGTGTTATAGAGTAAATCAGGGTTTACATACAGATTGAGGAGTACAGCCTTTAAAAATAAAAGTGGAGGGGGCTGAGCCCTGGTGGCGTAGTGGTTGTGCGCGGTACTGCAGCCCACTGGGTAGGAGGTTCAAATCCAGCAGCAAGGCTGGGCCTCCTACTCCCACTACCAGAGGGCAGTGATGCCCCCCCTCCCCCCAAAAAACAAAACAAAACAAAAATAAAAGAGGAGGTTGGCTATCATTGCCCTTAGAAGCAGCTTAAAACTTTGCTCCCATTTTGATTTAAGAAGATTCTAAGAGATCAACTTGAGATGGCACTACCAGAAACCAGTGTAATAGGTTGGAAGTGACCCCGGCACCTCGGAGCCTTCTGCAGAGTGCAGAGTCTTTGAGAATTGAACCGGAATGATCAGTTCTTAATCTAAATGAAGAAACCTAGATTCTTGTTGCAGCTGAAAACAACTATAACAACCTGATATGTTGAAATAGAATCAAAGCCATGTGTTTTTACTGCCTACTAGTCATCAACTTTAAATAAGTATGATAAGCTAAATTTGTTTTCAACATGCATAGGTCTAGATGGGGTGCCATTGTAACAGATGCTACAAGCAGCATGTACAGCAGCATCAGGAACAAGAATTACTAATTTCTCATTTTCAGAAAATCCACTGTTCAATGCTATTCCTTTTTTCAGTAGATTAATAAAGCTGAGGTCGAAATTGACAATGCTTAGATTTTTAAGCATTTGAATCAAACTCGACAAATAGGGGTTTTACTAAAAATTCCTGTTTGGGGCTGCTCGTGAAAAATTTGAAGATGCAGCAGTGCTGTGTCTGTAACTGCATATGACAGCCACCCACTGAAACATCATAGAATTGCCACCTTGGCACTGAATTTTGAATTGCCACCACAGTATGTGAACATGCACACTCCTCCCCTCGATGTCAGCCCCCTTCCTGTCCACAGGAGGTATTTCAGTGTGACCCTTGCTGCCAGCCAGTGCTGACTCCCTTTGACTTCTTATATTCGTTACACTACAATTACTTAGTGTTGATATGAAAATGTTTTCTACCACACTGCTTTTATCAACTTATCACACTAATTTGTACATTGGAGTCAATGCAATTTGTTATTAATCTTCCTCTGGAAAGTGGTAAACCAAGGCAGAGAGAACTGAAATTAATTTCTTCTATCCCAAAATGAGCCAATAGCATGATTTCAAAGCAACCTTCTCATCAAACTGGAACCAGTGGTATTATCCATGTCTGTCTATGACAGTCTTTTCAAAATTCAAAATAAACTAAACAAAATGTCACAAGGGAAATCTAGCACCAATTAAGATTAATGGTGAAACAGTATGATCGATGTCGTGATTATCTCTGGAGGGACTGTGATACAGGAGCATCAGAAGATAATGGAAAGAATACACAGAGTCACAGTGCCAAAAAGAACTAGTTGACATTCAACCACTTCAAGAGGTAGCATACAATCAAGATCCAGTGGTACTGAAGGATGAGGTGCAAGCTGAACTGAAAGCATTAGCCAAAAACAATGATCCAGGAATTGCTAGCATACCAATTGAATTGCTTCAACAAGCTGATGATAAACTGGAAGCACTCACTCAACTATGCCAAGAAATTGGCAAGATTAATTACCTGGCCAAGTGACTGGAGTAGATTTGTATTTGTACACATTAAAAGAAAGCTGATGCCACAGAATGTGCAAATTATAGAACGGTATCATTTTTATCACATGCAAGTGCACTTTGGCTGAAGATCATTCAACAAGGGTTGCAGGAGTACATTTATAGGGAGTTGCCAGAATTTCAGGCCAGATTCAGAAGAGGAAATGGAACAGGGATATTACTGCTTATGTCACATGGATCTGGACTGGAGGCAGAGAATGCTAAAAAGATGTTTACTTGTGTTTAATTGACTGTACAATTGTTTCCTTGGCTTTGCTATGTTGACCATCACAAACGATGGATAGCCTTGAGATGAAGGGAATTCCAGAACACTTCACATGCTCCTATAGCACCTGTAAAGGATCAGGAGGCAGCTCTGCAAAAGAGCAAGAGAATACTACCTGTTTTACAATCAGGAAAGGGCTACAACTGGGCTGTGTCTCCTCATCATGCATGCTCGAACTGTATGCTGAGCAAATAAGGAAGGAAGCTAGAATACATGAAGAAGAAGTGTGTATCAAGATGAGATGAAGTCTTATTAAAAACCTATGACACGCATTATGACACAATCTTGCTTGCTGAAAATGAGGAGGGCTCAAATCAAGTGCTGATGAAGATTAAGGATTGCAGCCTTCAGTGGGGATTACAACTCATTGTAAGTAAAACCCAGATCTTCACAACTGAGCCCAAAGGTAACGTTATGATAAATGGAGAAAAGATTGACTTTGTCAAGGATTTTGTCTTGCTTGGATCCCAAATCAATGCTTATGGGACAACTGTCAAAAGATCAAATGATGCATTGCTTTGGGCCAAACTTGTGCACATGAACTCTTTAAAGTGTTGAAAATGCAAAGACGTTACTTTAAGCAAGAAAGTATACCTTACTCGAGCCATGGTATTGTCCATTGCCTCACATGCATGTGGAATTTGGACATTAAATAAGATCGAAGTTGAGTGAATGCATATGAATTATGAGGCTGATGAAAAATATTGAAAGTTCCAATGGGAGATGGACGGAGCCGGGGGAGGAAAAGGGGGTTTGAAAATGAAAGGATAACAGAGGGAACAGGATACTAATCCACCCAGGGGGAGAGTACTGGTCTTTCCACAGAAGCTAGAATGGGCATGCAGACCCTACAATGAAGCACCCAACCATGATGACATCGTGGACACATGGAAGGATGCAGGAAATGAGAGAGCTACAGGGCTGGACCTAACCAGAGCCAGACTGACCCCCTCCCTGGAAATGGGCATGGCAGAGAACAGTTTGGGAGGAGAGCCTGGCATGCCACACCCACATGGAGATAGGCAGACAGGGAGGAAGAGAAAGAGAGCCATACTGGCCCACAATGCTCATAGGACGACACCCCTGCAGGGACCTAATAGGTCAAAGAGGGGACTGGGCGGACAAAACCAGGACATGTCATACTGTATCCTTACTGAAGCAGACAGCAACAGAGGACATTTCGGGGTCACAAGATGGTGAAGCAATGCATTCTGAGCCCCCAAAATGGACCTATTCAAGAAGGGAACTCTCCTGAATGCACAGTCGAGAGTAAAGAACGACAGGACCGATGGTTCCTGGGGGACAGGGGAGAGAGGGGGGAAGGACGGTGCATGGACAGGCTCAGGGGTGGGGGTTGGTTTTGAGAGAGGGGGGTGAATAACAAGTGGTCCAGAATTGGTGGTGAGGAGGGTTTGGGAGGCCTGGTAGGGCTTAAGGAAGGGTTATATAACTGAGAGGAAGTACTGAAACCCAAATGAAGGAGGAGCATGATAGTGGGACAGGAAGAAGGTAGAAGGAAATATAGGAAAGAACTAGGAGGCAAAGGACATTTGTAGAAGTCTAAACATATGTAACTCTATGTACAACATACATATACATATGTCAATATTATTTATGATAAGGACACAATAAATCTAGGTACATGTATTGACAGGTCTAGTATTAAGATAGCAGACAGACCTTGGGCCTCCACTCAAGTACTCCCTTCATGCAAGAACACTTTGTTCTATTAAACTGATATTCCCTGATGCTCACTCATCCAATACCATTTCTGATGTCAAATGGGTGCATAAGCAAATGCAGTGAAGAAAGCTGATGGCATCCAGCCATCAAAAGATATAGCATCTAGGGTATTAAAAGCTGGAAGATAAACAAATGGCCAACTAGCTGAGAAATAGCCAAACCCACATGGAAGAAGCACACCAGCCAGTGTGGTCATAAGGTGTCAAAAGGATCAGGTCTCAGGCATCAAACTGGAAAAAACCCTATCACTATGTGCTCACCTTCCCAAGACAATCACTGAGGACATGTGGCGACATGGTGACGAAAGCTGATGGTACCTGGCTATCAAAAGATACAGCATCTGGAGGCTGAGCCCTGGTGGCATAGTGGTTGTACGTGAGACTGCGGCCCACTGGGATGGAGGTTCAATTCCAGCAGCAGCTCCACAGGAGCAAAGGCTGGGCCTCCTACTCCCACCACCAGAGGGCAGTGATGACCAAAAAACACTCAAAAAGATATAGCATCTGGGGTCTAAGAAGCTTGAAGGTAAACACGCGACCAGCTAGCTGAGGAGCAACAAAGCCTGCTATAGAAAAAGCACACCAGCTTGTGCCACCATGAAGTGTGGAAAGAATTAGGAATCAGGTATCAAAAAACAAAAATCATATCATTATGTGCCCACCCTCCCAATATGATCGCTGAAGACAGTGGGTACAGAGGCAAACAGGGTTGAGGAAGCTGCCCAGCTGCCAATTGATAAAAAAGCTGCCTGGGGTCTTAAAGGCTTGGAAATGATAAAAAGCTGCCTGGGGTCTTAAAGGCTTGGAAGTAAACAAGCAGCCATCTGGCACAGAAGCAGCAAAGCCCACCTGGAAGAAGCAACCAACCTTTGCGATCACGAGGGCTGGAAGGGAAAAGGTATCAAGGATCAAAAGACAAGAATCACATCACTACGAATGGATGGGGGCGGGGGGGGGGCGCGGCCGTGCAGGGTGGGGACCCAGGGCCCATTGTGGGCAATTGGAAACCCCTTACAGAAGAGTCGTGGGGAGGAGGCTAGTCAGGGTGCAGTGAAGTAATGAAATATACAACTTTCCCTTCCCCAACCATCATGATTATCCCCATCTGCCTAACAAATCTATCTGGACTGGAAGAGGTACACTGATACAGATGGGAACTGGAAAATACAGGGAATCCTGGACAGATGAACCCCTCAGAACCAGTAGTGAGAGGGGAGATACCGGATGGGTGGAGGGAGGGTGGGGTAGAGCCAATGACAAGTATCTACACATAACCTTCTCCCCGGAGGACAGACATTGGAGGAGTGTGTGAGGGGAGATAATAATTTATAAAGTATTGAGGGTTGGTGGGGGAGGGGGGAGTGGGCGGGAGCACACAAAGGTGCTTGGCACCTGTCTGGATTATGATCAACGATATAGAAGCCCCCAATAAAATGATTAAAATTAAAAAAAGAAAAAAGAGGAAGTACCATAGTCTGCCAAAATAACAAACAAAGCAGTCTTGGAAGAAGTACAGCCAGAATGCTCTTTAGAAGCAGGGATGGAGAGACTTCATCTTAAGTACTATGGATTTGATGTCAGGAGAGACCTATCCCTGGTAAAGGATATCATGCCTGGTAAAGTAGAAGGGCAGCCAAAAAGAACAAGACCCTTGGCAAGATAGATTGACATAAGAACACTTGTGAAGAGGGTGTAGGACTCAGAGTTGCTTTGAGTAGAACTGACTACTGAACCTAACCACAGCATCAGCATACACCTGTAAAAAGGCTGAATGGCAAACCTTGGGTTATATTTATTTTTAACAAACATAAAAGAGAGAAGGCGGCAGCTGTACTTACTGTCTGTGCATAACCAACCAACCAACCAACCATTTCGGGAGATCTGCTTATTTTTTTAGTTTGAAGTTTAGAGTCCTAATTTTACTCCAGACATTCCAATCACCTGGCCTTATATTGGCTTTAGTGCTTCTGTTCTGATGGCACTGTCAGGCAAGCTTGGACTGGGTACAGGGTTAGCAGATGAAGCCTACCAGCTGCTTCAAGGGACAAAGTGGAGCCTACCTGCTCCTGTAAAGATTTACAGCTCCAGACACGCACTATAGGGTGGCTATGAATCTGAATCCTCTAGATGGCCTGACTTTGGCTTGGGAGTTGGGTTCTTAATCCCAGTTAAATTGCATAGTGTTCAGAGTTTGAAAACTCAACAAGAGTTCGGCCAAAGAACACTTGCTCTCAGGTCTCCAGGTGCAATAGAGGGTGAGGAATTGGTGGAAGAACTTCATTGCATGTCTGATTGCCTTTTATGCCATGAGACCAGAACTGGATACCATAAGTGAACATTTTAGCCAAAAATTATACAGAAGAATCCTGTTCAAAAGGAAGAAAATGTACAATGAATGTTCACTTTGTCATGAAATCCAGCCTTTCTGGGGCCAGTAAGGCTCCATGACACTACCCCCCTAAACTATTGCCCTGGAGGAATCTTTAAACCTTAAACTGAAACCATTTGTTTCCAGAAGTCATACTAAACAGTAGTTTGGCTTAATTAGAAAAGAGTGTCTGCCTTGAAAGTTGTGTTCTTTTTGAGAGTCTTCTGCATGCGATCAAATTGAAAACACCAACTCAAAGGTCAGATGAGAAGCTTGATGAGAAGGGGCTGTGGATTAATGATGGTGAAATCATTCAGAAAAAATATTTTAAGAAAGGTGGTACAACTTGAAGAATATAGCCAATGTCTCCATATTGTTGAGTTGGCATATATTTCGTTGTATATACATTACAAAAAGAAAAAATATAGTGTTGACCCTTTAACATGTACTATGTTGATTTTTTTTTCTTACATTGCATTAAACTGGCAGGTTACATGCGTTTTTTAAATTTTACTTTAGGAAGTCTGTTTATTGCTGAAAGAAACCATCGATGCAAGAGTTAAGGAGTACTTGAAATTACGTAAACAACGCAAACCATCAACTGCAGAATTTACAAGATCCAGTCCCTTGTCCTTAAAAGGTAGGCACAGAGCACTTTGAATTTGGACAAAGAAACTTTCTGCTCTTTTTTGAGTCCTGTGCATACAGGGCTCAAAAAAATTATGTATCTTTTCATAAAAGTCCCTGCTAAAAGGAAAAAGGTTTGCACAAGAGAAACCAAAGGCATAAGTGTCTGCTTTGTATAAATGACAATTATTTTTGACTCTGACTGTCATGTTAGTGTTGTGTTACATTTAGAAAATGTGTTGTAATGAAGAGGCTTTATTTGGTAAAGAAAATTAATTAAAAATTCCTGGAAGCCTTTATAATGGTAGATAAAATGCTTTAAAAAAATCATTCCTAAGGAAACCATAAGTTCTTTAAAGTCTTTTGTTGATATGTATATATATGCAAATAATCTTACAAATTGATTTACATTAATACCGACACAAAATGATTAGAAGCTTTATACTTTTAAAAATGCTTTCACATTTGCCACCCCATTTCAGTAGTTTTCAACTGAGACAACCCCGGGAATATCTGGAGACAGTTTTGATTGTCACAAAACTTATTGAAGAGATCCTTCTGGTTTCCAATGGGGAGTGTTTGGGGATGCTGCTAGACATCTGTTATAGATTGAATTATGTCTCTTGAAAATGTGTGGTGGTTAAACTTATAGTTATAATCCCATTTGGGAATGGGTTGTTTTTGTTACATCAATTAGGCAGGATTAATGTAGGGTGCATTTTGCATTAATCTCTTGAGATATAAAAACGATTAAACTTTTGAGCAGAGCAGAGATGAGGGAAGAGAGAAGCCAAGCCTCATGAAGATCACCTAGGAGCAGAAGCCCAAGAGAGACAAGACCTTCTGATCTGAGAGGCACAAATACATTCCCTGGAGCTGGGACCCTGAATTCAGGCTCCTCTCTTCCAAGACAATATAAAAATTCATTTCTATGTGTTAAGCCATTCATTTATAGTATTTATCTTAATAGCAGCACTAGATTACTAATAGCAAAATCCTAAAATACCCACGGCAACCCTCACAATAAAACATTACCCAGAACAAGATGTTTAGAACACTGAATTTGAGAAATTCTGTCCTATTTCCTAATTAAACTTGAGAATGGTCATTTCTTTGATTTATAGGTGAATACAAAATTAAGTATAAGTTAAGATTGTCTTCTTGAGGATAAAGATTACCTGGTTTATCTGATAATTTTCCTTTTTTACAGCCCTCCTCCTCATACTGTGCCTAGGGCCTGATGCACATAATCAGTGCAATGCTGAATAAAAGAGTATTTGGGTCACAAATTGTAGAACCTGAACCCAGATCTGGCTCTTTTGACTCCTGTCCAATGTTCTTTTTACTCTGTCATTGTACAAGTATGGATGAACCCTATATCAATCCTCAGAGAACTGTGACTTGGCTGCTCTGGACCGGATCATATGAATGCATCATGAGATTGTCCACCTTTTTAGGAAGAGAAAGATGAAGCTTTCTATTCCTATAAAGATGTTTAGTCAGTTGATACCAAGGGCCTAAGTAGTAAGCAAATGTTTTGAGAAGGATGAAGGCAACTAATGTACAAAGGTGCTTAACATAAAATGGATGGATATATGGATTGTGATAAAAGTTGTATGAGCCCCCATTAAAGTGATTTTTTTTTTAAAGATGTAAAGTGTTGGAAACCCACAGGGGCAGTTCTATTCAGTCCTACTGGGTTGCTATGTGTTAAAATGGATCGAATGACTGAGTTTATTTTTGTTGGTTTTTTTTTTTATGAAGGAGCCCTAGTGGCAAAGTGAGGTAAGCACTGTGCTACTAACTGCAAGGTTGGTGGTTCAAACCTACTCTCGGCTTTGTGAGAGCACTAAGTTTTACTCTGTCTAGTGCATTGTTTTGTGTCAGAATTGACTCAATACAGTGAGCTTATTATGGTATCGTGTCCATCTTAATGTGTTTACTTGTTAATCGAAAGGTTGGAAGTTTGAGTCTATTCACAAGCGTTTTGAATGAAAGTTCTGGCAATCTACTTCTAAAAAAATCCACATTGAAATCCTAGTTACTCTGAAAACAAGGAATAAGGATGGGTTAGAATTGACCCAACAGCAGCCAGCTCTGATTCTGAAGATGAACTTGATTCAAAGCCTCCCCCTTGGCACAGCTGATAAATAGACAAAGACATCCATTTTAGCTAATCTGAAAACCTTAAACAAATGGAGTTTTTGAGTACAAACAATATTGTACTGAGTTGTGCTCTTTTGGTTTTCGGCTCATTAATACTGTAAGTTTCAAGAAAAGCTCTCGACTCTTGCATCCCTTGTACATCTGCAGTTCTGGCTCATGATGTTTTCTAACTTGGAAAAAATGGAGAAAGTATAGAACAAAGTTTCAAGGCCTCCATCATTGTGTGGCTAATTGTATATTCACTTAGTACCTGTTTTCAACCACCACTTTTCTTGTCTTCAACTAATAAGCTTAAAAATCAAAGTATTCATTCTTAGCCTATCTACTAGGGAACATACCTCTCTCCCGGAGATGGAAATAAATCTTGAATTCCCGATGTTTGTTTTTCGCCTGAAATTTTTTTTAAAAATCGTTTTATTGTGGGCTTATGCAACTTTTTTCATGATCAAAACATACATCAATTGTATGCAGTCCACATTTGCACATTTGTTACCATCATCATTCTCAAGACATCCTCTTTCCATTTAGGCCCCCAGTATCAGCTCCTCATATTTCCCCTCCACCCCCAATTCCCCTCCCTCAGGAACCCTTAATAATTAAAAAATATATATCATTATTTTATAGTACTGTACACTATTCAATGTGTCCCTTCACCCACTTCCCTGTTGTCCATACCCCAGGGAAGAGGTTTGATGTAGATCCCTGCAACTGGTTCCTCCTTTCTACTCTACCTTTCCTCTACCCTTCCGGTATCAGCACTCGAAAAGATCATCTGTGCTGAATTCCCCATGTTTCTGCCTCCTTTCTGTATCAGTGTACATCCCCTGGTCTAGCTGGATCTGTAAGGTAGAATTGAGATCATGATGGTGGGAGGAAGCATCCAAGAACTAGAGCAAAGTTGCATATTTCACTGTTGCTATGCTGTACCTTGACTGGCTCATCTCCTCCCTGCCACCCTTCTGTAAGAGTCGCTTCACCTATTGATGGGCTTTGGGTCCTCAATCTGTACT
>PVJH01030446.1:0-24803 GCA_004026705.1 Nesogale talazaci
CGGACCATTCATGCCCCCCAGGGCTTCCTCCTCCTCCTCCACAGATGGCCTTTCCGTCCCTACCTGAACTCCCAGCCACCAGGAGCCCCCACACAGGCCCGGGCTTTACAAAGCAGCCACTTGGCCCAGCTCAGAGCCTGCCATTCCCTCCAACATTCTCCTCCTCCTCAGAAAGGGGGGCTTCCCGGGTGTGTGGGGCAGCCTTCAAGGACAATGTTTAGGATCTTCCAATGTCGGGGCAGCTGCTCTCGAGTCACGTGTTATATTCCAGACTCTGGTCTGAGGCTGGCCCTGGGCAAAGAAGCACCTGGGGTCCCATGCTAAGGAGGCTGGGTGGCAGAGCTGGTCTGTTGTGTTCAGACTCATAATCACCCTTTGGGCCACAAAAGCAAGGACTGAAATATGTCCCACTCCTGCTCCGGTGGCCATGTTGATGCCCATCCTTCCAGTCATTGTGCCTAGACATTTGTGGGTCTTCTCCCTTTCGGGTCTTTATGGCTCCGGAGATGGTTCGGCTTTGTGTCAACCTGGCCGGGGCCAGGATTCCGAGTGGTTGGGCTTGGGAGGTCTGTCCCACACAGGGGTCTAAGATGAGGTAAACAATTTCCTGATGGGATGGTCCCTCAGCAGGTCAGCCTGGGAGGATTAGGGCGCAGTGCGACCCTCTTCATCAGGTAACATTGATAACATTGTGGAGGAGGTGTAGCTTACTGCCTCCTGGTCACGCAGACCCTTCGAAAACTGGCATCTCCTTGCTGGCCTGGATCCTGAATCTGTCATCGCCAGGGCCTTGGACGTGCACCAAGGGCCTGACCTACGGCCTGCTGAGCTTGGATTTTCATTCAAACCAACTGACCTTGGATAGCACTGGGGCCTTCCTGCTTCTGAGCTCATGGCCCTGCTTCCTGACCATCGGCCCCAGAGTCTACACAAATCAGGAAATCACTCCAGTTTAACAACACCCAATCTCCCGACTTGAGCCAGGCTGGCCGGGTGAACCGATTTCTCCATGTGGAGCCATCACTGGTGCTGTTTCTCTGCAGGACCTAGCCTAAGACAAACCCTGACTTTGCCGGCCATGGTCGATATCCTTTTCCAGGGACAGCAGTCATCTTTTGCTAACTACGATGGGGAAATAACAGAAATCCAAGCAAGACTCAGAAACAGACCCTGCTGGTGTCAGATGTCGCTTGCTTGAAGGCAAAGAGTGTCCCTGTGTTTCATTGACTTTACAGAAACTCTCGACTGTGCAAATCATAATAGATTATGGATAACCTTTCAAAGAATGGGGGTTCCAGAGAGCTTACGTACAGTCTTATGGAAACTGTGCGAAGACCAGAATAGCTGTTCCAAACATAATAGTTTGTAATTAGGAGACAGCCTCTGAGTCAGGCAAGGCTGTATCCTTCCATCACACTGCTGTAAGCATGTGCTTACTTACTGGGTCATCAGCCCCTGAGTATATCTGGGTTGAAAACGCAAACTTTCAGCAAGGTGTCAAACCAGAACAAACTGGCTTGAAACCCCAGTTTAAAAGCACAAAAGGTGTACATCTTTTCAAGGCTCTCTAAATACAGGTACACTTTGTTCTAGTAACCTGGCACTCTTTGATGCTCACGTTCTCGACACGATCACTGAGAGAAAATGGCTGCACAAGCAAATGTAATGAAAAGAGTGGGGGGTGCCCGGCTATGAAAAGAAACAGTGTCTGCCATTTTAAAGGTTTGAAGGTAAACAAGCAGCCACCTAGCAGGGAAGCAAATAAGTCCACATAGAAGAATCACACCAGTCTATGTGGTTATGAGGCGTTGATGGGATCAGGTATCAGGTTTTAAAAGATCCAAAATAAACAATTATATCAATGTGAATGAGAGGGCCTTGAAGTGGAGACCCGAAGCCCATCTGGAGACAATTGTATATCCCCACACAGAAGGTTTCTAAGGAAGGGATGATTCAACCAAGGTGCAATATAGCAACAAAGAAACACATCATTCCTCTAGTTCCTGGATGCTTCCTTCCCCAGTCCCCACCCCACTGCCATGACCCAGTTCTACCTTACAAGTCTGGCTAGACCCGAGAACACACGTTGGTACAGATAAGAGCTCCTGACACAGGGAATTCTGGACAGATAAACCCCTCAGGAACAGTAATGGGAGTTTCAATATCATGAAGGTAGGGAGATGGTTGGGGAGGGGAAAGGGGAGAAAGCAGTTAGATAGATAGTCTCTAACAGATAACAGAAAGATGAGTGAAGAGAGAAAATAGATAGTGAAAAAATAATAACAATATATAATTGATAAGAATTCATGAGTGGGGGAGCGAGGCGGAAAAGAGGAGCTTTTAGCAAGTCTCAAGTAGAAAGAAAACGTTTTGGAAATAATGATGGCAGTCTATGTGCAAGTGCGCTCGATACAATGAATGCATGGAATGTTATGAGAGCTATACGAGCCCCCGAGAAAATTATTTTTAAAAAATATGAATATATTAAAATTAAATACTAGGTCACAAAAAAAGAAATGAAAAGGTGTATATTGAGGTTGTATTCTTTCACTATTCCATTTCTTCTGTATCCTGAGCAAATACCCGAGAAGCTGGGTTACAGGAAGAAGAACAGAGCAGCAGAATTAGAGGAAGACTCGTCAGCAACCTTCAATTAACGAGATTGTTCAGTGATGTCTGCATGCAGCTGGGTCCCTTCCTTTGGAAAGGGCACAAATATGGATCTCTCCCAGCTGGACAGCCAGGCAGCTGTCTCCCTAATGTCTAGCACAGTGAACATGCCCAGCAGCACACCCTCTGTCGGTCTCGATCAGTATTCCAGCAATCCCTCCAGTCCTCAGCACAGCTTGGACTTCATCCTTCAGTACTTTTGATTCCTGAACAGAAGCTACCTCTTGACACGGTTACACTTGAATATCATTCTTTTGGGTTCAGTTACTCTGTCCTTCCTTCCATCTTCTCTTCTTTAATTTTTTTAACCAACTTTTGCAGTCTGAAATGGATCCCACATGCCAGCAAGAGCTTTCATTGTTTCCGGAATGAGAACGTTGGAGACAAAGAAGCACCAGCCATTGGAGAACATGGCCTCGGTGACAGAAACGACACCAGAGATCGCATGATAGACTTTTACAAGATCGGTGACTCACTCATTGCAAATAACTCTTTTCAACAATATACCGAGTGATTCTGCATGTGGGCCCTGCTGGATGGAGAACACAGGAATCTAATCTACTACATCTGTGGGAAAAGATGATGGAGGAGCTGGGGAACATCAGGGAGAATGAGGTCAGAGGCTGACCGTAAAACAAACCACCAATTGCTCATGTGCAAGCTCAAGTTGAAGGGGAGGGAAATTAAAACACGGCCACAAGAACCCAACTAGGGCCTGGAGTCTGTCTCACATGAATTTAGGGACCGTGTCAGGAGCAGACTGGACGCACTGGACACGAATGACTAAAGACCAGGCGAGCTGCTGTCCATCATTTTGCCCATCGAGTCCTTTAATGTTGCGACCGGAGGTTGGGATAGTTTCTTGAGTTCATTAGGCTTGAAGGACACACCCCGCCTTGGTCAGCAACGACCAAAGCAACTGCTACCATGTTGTTATGCGATGGGAGGCCCGCGAGCTCAGGCCAACGCAGAGCGACCCCTGCGGGTTTCTGCGCCTGTCGCTGTTGGCGGGAGCAGAAAGCGCGGCTTTCCTCCTGCACGGTTCCTGGTGGTTTCGAACTCCCAACCATGAGGCTCACAGCCCAACACCTACCACTTCGCCCTGGACTCTGAGCTCCCAGATCCTTCGCTTCTTGCACGAAACACTCATTCTTGTCGTTAACCACATTGGAGTCAGCCCTCCACTGATTCACGGTGCCTCCAGGTAGCAGGGAACGAAACATTGCCCGGCCCTGCACCCTCCCCCTGAGAGGCTGAGGACTGGACTGTTGTGGTCATAGGACTTGTTCAACGTGAAAAATGAGACTGCCCTGGTCATGATGGATAGTGTCAAAAACCCTATATACTAATATATAAATACTGTATAATATATAGCATATATATGGTATATGGTTGCTGTGAGTGGGTTTGGTGGATTGGAAGGAGCTTTGGTGGCACTGTGGGTTAAGCATTGAATGACTAACTACAAGGTCAGTTGTTCATACCCACCAGCCGCACAATGGGAGAATGATCAGGCTGGGTCCTCTTGTAAAGATTTAGCCTCAGGAGCTGAAAGGAGCAATTCTCTTCTTCCCTGGGGGGTCCCTCTGAGTCAGAATCAGCTCGAGGAGAGTAGGCTTGGTTTGGGGGTGCTGGAAGGACCCCTTGGGTGCTCATGGATCTCGCATTGTCATCGCATCCTTCTCCGGACACCAGCAACCCTGTGGCAGGGTCAGGACGTCTGTGCAAGTAGGGTCAGCTCCCTGGTCTGAGGTCACAGATGGAATCACTGTCCTACACCGACACATGGAGCTCGGGGCCTGGCTGGGGCCTCCCTCACCCCAGCTGCCCCTAGCCCTGGATGGAAGCAGCTTGTAGCTGGTATGGAGAGAGAATGATCAACACGTACCTGTACCAGGCCCTGGGCAGCCTCTGGAGGCAACTGCTCCTGAGGTTTTTCACCTGCCCCGCCCCCCAGCCCAGGCACTCCCTTCTCGGTCTATTCTTCCTGGGGAGACCACTCTCAGGTCTGGAGCTGCTGTGTCTGCAGAGTGGAAGTGCCCAGGGCTATGTGCCCCCAGACAGCCCTTATCCTATGCCCAGCCTCTTGGGTGAGGACAACCAAGGTTCGAGCTGAAGTCACCCGGGACTTCCCTTAGAACCACCTGCTCGCCCGGCCCCTCCCTTCCCCCTGCATCTCCCTCTGTGCTTTCTGCAGGAGCGCTGCCTCCTCTCAGGGTCTGCTGCCGGGAAGCTCAGCCGGGGAGCTGACTGCCACGGAGGGGAGCCCAGAACCCCAGCCATTACAATGTTGCTAGCTGGCCCCACGATCAGCTGCGTGGAACACTGCCTCGTTCTGACCATCCCTGGGGCCAGAGACCAGGCAAGGTTCTTCTCTGACCCGTGGGGCTGCAGCTGGCTGGTTTCCAGGAGAGAGGGCCAAGCCTTTCCTCAAAGTCCACCTGAGCCCAGCCGCTCTATAGAAAGCTTTTAAGCACTGACTAGCATGGCAGCCGTCGCAAACCGACAGGTGATTCCTTGGCCAGGAATAGAACCGTTGGAAGGCAAGAATTCTACCGCTGAAGCACCAATGCCTCAATAATAATCATCAGACCTAGCATTGATTGAATGTCGGCATGTGGCGGAGGGGTGGGGGCAGTGGAGCATGGCCTTAAACATTTTATGAAATATTAGTGCAAACATTTCATTTTCACTCTAGACCCAATGAAATAATGGCCCCTTGTATTCCCATTCCACAAGGAGCCTTGGTGGCACAGAGGGTTACAGGTTGGCCTGCTAACAAAAGCCCAGCGGTCTGAAACCACTCACCACCCCTTGGGGGAAAGATGAGGCTCTCCACTCCCTCTGCTTTGAGGACTCTGCTGCTCCTGCTTCCAACGCGCACGTGAAAGTCGGACCCTGAATAGGGAGGACTGAAAAGGAGTCGCTGCATTTGAACTGCAGTTCAACATACCAGCCGGTGTAGTGTGGCGACGCTTCGGGCAGCATTTCATCCCACTGTACACAGGGCGCTGCGACTCAGGACAGGCTCGACACGCCTGGAGAGGATGACAGTCTTGGAAGCCCATGGGGGAAGCTGGATTCTGTCCTTCAGAATGGACTCGATGGCAGTGTGCCTGCTTGGTTTACCCCACGTCACAGCTGAGACAGTGGAGGCCGGGGGGCGGGGCGGGGGGAGGATCAGTCAATTGCCATGGAGATGCTCGTGTCCTCCTCGTGCGGGCAGTTTGACTTGGGAGGCCTGCCGCCCTGGCCGGGGCACACAGGTGCACGTGCACGGGACGCCTCGGACTGCGGAGCTCCTCGGCCAGCCCATGGGGGACACTCCCTCTGGAGACTGGCCTCTGAGCCAGCAGGGCTGCAGGCAGAGGGCTCAGGGCAGGCCACTCTGCCTACAGATTTGTTGGTCCCTGCGTGCCCATTAAGGCTCCATGTGGGACCTTTCCAGTCTGAACTGCAGGGCACTAGGGGCTGGGGCGGCTCAAGGAGCCAGGACAGCTCTTGGGGCTCCCCGATTGTTCGCCCCACCCTCCTAAATCATCTGTTGAATCCATATCTGCATGACTTCAGGCCAGAGGTAGGGCCCCAAGCCAGCCAGCCTCCCCAGAGCCAGATTTTCCTGTGCAGAAAAGCAAATATGCACTTACACATGCACATCAAATTGAATGAACAACAACAAAAAAAATGCTGTTTCCAATCATTTCTGAACAGACACAATCATAATCAAATCCAGCACCAGGAGTGAGGACAAGGGCTCCCACCCTGGGCCACTCGCTTTGCCAGACACCCCAGGGTCCCTCCCTCCCCATACTCACAGGACGGAGACCCAGACCTCCAGGAAGGCCCCAGTCTACCTGCAGCAGGGTCTGAAGACGGCGTGGGGAGTGTCCTGGCCACCAGGAGCCCAGGCCCAGGGAGTGCCCAGAGCAAAGCCCAATGCATTTTACATTCCCCGCCCAGCGGCCAAGTACTTGGTGTGAGCCAGCTCTGCTCCACCCAAGGCCCCACCAGCTTAGCTGGTCACTCTGGGTCACAGACCACCCGAGGGAACCTTCTGTCACCTCAAGCACCCCAAGTCTTCGCCCTTTCAGGCCCCAGAGTTGAGTAAAGGTGGGAAGGGGCCCGGCTAAGAGTCCAGGCCAATTTGGTACGAGAAGGAGGTTCCGTCTGGGCCCCTGGTGCTCCCTCCCTCGGGCCCCCACGGGGCACTCCTGTGTGCGTGTGTGAGGCCCCTCTTATCTAGGGGACTACGTCAATGTGCCCTTTGTCAGCAGCCTCCGTCAGAAGCAAAGCTATTCAGAGAGGCGGCGGATCCGGGACGATTCATTTCTCGGCCGCCAGCCACCGACCACGGGCTTCCTCCAACTCTCCCCCAGGGGTAGGGCGGTGTCTGGATAGCCGAGCTGGGTGGGAGCCAGCAGTTGCACCCCAACCGGGGACACGAGGAGTCCCCACTCCTCATCTCAGAGCCCCTAGTGGGTGAGACTCCAGCAGGGCCAGTCTGACCACGTCCTTTGTGAAAGAAGCAGACAGGACTCTGCTTCCAGACTCCTGCTCCCCACCCTTCTGACCAGTGGCACCCCACCTCCCATCCCCCAATCCCCAGTCCCCACCAACTTAGGAAGAGGGGGGCAGGAAAGAAGGGTTTGGACCCCACCCAGCACACAGTGGGCCATGGACAATGGTGCGGAATGCAGGGCAGACAGCCTCTACTCCTCAGGATGCAAGTCAGGCTGAGCCTACAGGATGGACGAGTCCCCTGACCATCCCAATGCCCTGCCAGGGCTGTCTCTCTTGCACCCCACAGCCCTAACCTGGGGGAGCTCTGGCCTCCTCCTGCCTCCCTGTTTGCCCTCTCTCTTCACTCCCTGGTGTCTTCTCCACTTCAACCATTCACCATGCTTCCTGTCTGGGGGAACTTGAGATAGTTAAGATTTGTTTGCCAACTTGCCTGATAAACTCATGTGGGGTTAATTGAAGGGCGGTGTGTTAGACCGGGTAAACTAGAGGAACAAATTCACAGACATGCATATGGATATAAGGGTACGGTTGATATACAAAAGGAATGGAACACTGAGAAAGCATCCCAACCCAGTCCAGTTCAAAGTCATATGCCCGATATCAGTCTATAAAGTCTCCTTCCAACTCACGAAGTCACAGGCCAGTAGGTGAAGAGTCCCGGCACCGGCAGGGGTCCCCCATGGCTCCGCGCTTCCAGGGCTCAGGGTCCATCAACAGCATCCAGTGTTGGTAGAAGCAAGTCAGCACTGGCAGGGCGCTCCAGGTGGCTTCTCCAACTTCAGAGGTCTGGTTCCATCAGGGCAAGGCCGTGTCGCTTCTCCTCCGGCTCCTTCAGCTCCTTGGACACCACCATCTTGTCTTGTCCGTAGTTCTTTGTCTCTGAGACTAACCCCCAACAACTGGGGAGATAACTTCTCATCTCCATGAGGGAAATATCACAAGATTTCCCAGAATTCTCAAGAGAAAGCCATGCCCACACGGAGGTCTCATTGACTACTTAATGGCTATCTCCAGATTAACAGGCTAGACTCCACCCCTACATCTCAATCATGAAATTTACATAAGCACATGACCGCCACAGGCGGAGAGATAAATGGTTCCTTTCTAGTTCCTAGGTCTCTTCTCTGATGGTCACACCAGGGTGCAGCGGCCTTAGCCAGTTCCTTGCTTCATCTGGCAAGGCTCACTTCCTGGGAAACATCCCTGAGGAGAAGCCTTATAGGCCTACCCTGGGTGCTGGAGCAGCCAGGTGGAGACCCCTGCCAGCACTCAGATGCTTACACGCTCACTGATCCAACGTTCCTCCTGCGGTCGGCGTCATGGCGTGTGTTTTGTGAGTTTGAGGAGGACTTTGTAGAGCAATGTCCAATATATGGGCTAATGTCGGACTTATGGGCTTGGACTGGATGAGAGCTGGGATGCTTTCTGAATATACACTTACCCTTTATACCAAAGTCTGTCTTGTACATTTAGGTTTCTGTGGATTCGTTTCCCGAGTTTACCCAGATGAGTGCAGAACTGGATGATAGAATGGACGAAGCCTGGGCCCAGTCCCCAAGGAGGCAGATGCAAGCACACCCTGGGGGACCAGGGAAGTGTCATGTGGAGGAGGGTGCAGGGCTCGGGGACCCATCCTGCCTTGGAGAGGAAGACTTCCCGGAAGAGCGTCTTGGAAAATGGAGTCCTCTGACTGGACAAGGTGAGGCTGCAGGGAAGGGCGCTGCTACTGGCGGGAATGGCACAGGCAAAGCCCAGAGGTAAGAAAGAGCATGCAGGCAGGTGGTCAGGGAGAGGCCGCGGTCCGCTATGGCTGGGGCCGGGGTGGGTGGATCGTGGGGAGCAACCAGGTTGGAGAGGTATGCTGGGGTCCTCTTCATCCCTCTCCCCAAGACCCACTTCAACTACCTTTGCCTGCCCAGGGACAGAGTCCTGTCCCACGGGCTCAGGGAGCAAGTGGGAGGAGTCTAGGGGCAAAGTGCTGCCCCATCACCTAGGGGCGCTCTCTAGTTCATAGCTCCACCCCCACCCTGGCTGGGGACAACTCTGCCCATTATTTCTGGGGTGCTGGCAGCACTGCTGAGTCCCAGGTGTCTGGCCCCAGGACAAGCTTTGCGCCAGAGATGGCCAATCATCGACTCCCAGGTCCTCAGCCTGACTGGTCCAGGGTGAGCATGTGCTCCAAGTCTGCTAATCACAATCTTTCCTGGGACTTTATAGGAAGGACCTCAAAAGTTCATGGAACGAGTCCTTGATCTTTTCCAAGTCCCTGGGATGTAGCCGCTGGGGAAGAGAGCCATGATATTCCCAGGGCTGTAATAGGATTGTCATGAAGATTAAGTGTTCAATTAATTTTTTTTTTTTGCTTCTTCTTCTTTTTTCCCCCACCTTTCCCAACCACAAGGAATACCAACGTGGTCATTTCTCCTCCCACGCACAGGGGGACAGCGAGGCCTGGGAGGGGGTAGTGTGCCCCCCACACAGCAGGATGGCTGGTGTCTGGTGGGCCAAGAATCTCCCATGTGTCAACTGTAGCTCTGCCAACCCCTGAGCCCTCTGTGAGGGCCGCTGGGGAACAACCTGAGCTGAGAGACACAACCTGACCTCCCCCCGCCTGGACAGTAGCTGAGTGAAGACCCCGCAGGACCTCCTAGCTCTCCATCCACCCGCACACTGTGCCCTAACTCCTGCTCCTCTGAGTCCTGCCTTCTATGGGCTCCTCCCAAGTCCCTGTCCTGCCACAGCTTGGCTCAGGGAGCTTCCAGGGCCACCAGGGCCCACCATGGGCCACGCCAGGCCCACGGGGTCACTCTGTCCAAACCACCTCTTGTTTCTAAGTAACCTCTGCTGTTCCCGTGGGAGTGGGACAACCAGGAAAGGCCTCCAAACCCAACCTGGATGGTTTTCCCAACAAAAGAGCATGCTGTCCTGTGTGTGTTGGGGGGGGGAGGGGGGGGCAGGGAGGCGCGTGAGAGAGAAAATACCCCCCACGGTCTCCCTTGGCTCCGACGGCCTCAATCACCGTCGTGGGTGCATTTAGTGGTTTGGCAACAGTGGGCGTATTTTAAAATCTGCTGTCCAGGCAGAGAGACAAAGGGGGCTGGTGTGGGGCCAGGGGAGACCTCAGAGGACAGGGGTATTCATCTTGTTAAAAATAGCCCACCCCGTTGCTATTTCTATTGCGTTTGGCAAACAAAGCTGTATGATTTTCCCTTTTCTCGGCTGAGCTTTGCTCGGACCGTCTGATAAAAATAGTAGATACAGCAAGCTCCCACCGAGCAGGGATATTTTTACATGGAAGCTGACTTGGAGCCCGTCTGAAGTGGGGTGGCCCAGGAAGAAGGGGGGAGCTGAGAAGGGAGGAGCCTTGGGTATTGTGTGGCGGGGGAAGAAGAGGAGGAGGAGGGGGTGGGGTAGAGACTACGCGGGA
The DNA here is from genome assembly GCA_004026705.1 of Nesogale talazaci. Classification (NCBI taxonomy): domain Eukaryota; kingdom Metazoa; phylum Chordata; class Mammalia; order Afrosoricida; family Tenrecidae; genus Nesogale; species Nesogale talazaci. The sequence continues at coordinate 10,619 of PVJH01030446.1, forward strand.
AGGGGCGCGATGCTTTCTCCTGTGTCCACAGCTCAGGGTCAACAAACAGAAGCTGGGTCTTCCTGACCCGGTGAGGACCTTGCTGTTTCCCAGGCCCCACTGGCCCCAGCCCCGACCCTCCGCACTGCTCCCAGTGCCTGTGCCCCCAGGGTTACGAGGGGGGCTGTGCCTGAGAAGAGCAGGCTTAGGCTCATTTGGGGGGTGGTGACGGCGCTGCATTAAGGCAGGCAGAGGGCCTTCTGCAAGGGAAAGGTACCCTGTGGCCACCAGCGCCGGGCAACTGGCCCATTCAGGTGGCGTCAGTCAGCGCGTGGTTTCATGTGGCTGGACACATAGTGCCACGTGGGCAGCAGCACAGGGGCTGCGTCTCAGAGCGCCCGTTGTGTGTGTGTCAGCAGTGGCTGGGGCAAGTCCACCCCCATGGCCACCCCTCACCCTCACTGGGCTGACACAGACCTGCGATGAACCCAAGCGTCAGGAAGGAGAGGCCAGGCTGAACTGCATCCACACTGGAGAGGGGCCCCAGGCTGAAGGGGGGGAGGGCGAGGCAGGGCCCCTGTACCATGGGAGCGTTGGGGCACCAGGGGAGGCCGGGTGGCAGGAGGAGGGCTGAGACACCTCATTCAGGGTCCACCTCAGGCCAGTGGGCTAGAGAGGCAGACCAGGACCCAATTCCCGTACCAACTTCTCACCCACAGGGCCTGGGTGAGACGGCATGAAAATGCTGCTGTTTCTGCCCTTGGACTTATGAGACTGGGGGCTCCCTGGAGGCAGATGTTGTGTTTCCCCTCCAGCTGAGGCTCCTTAAGGATGGGAGGGCCCCCAGCGAAGGGTTTTTCCCCTCCGACTGAGGCTCCCTGAGAGCAGGGCTGGGTCTCCCTTTGGCCTGGGGCTCCTGCGTGGGTTCTGAGTACTGCTGGAGTTCCCTGACAACAGGCTGGGTCTTCCCCTGTGTGTGGCGCAGGCATGCGCACACCTGCAGGCTTCCCAGGAGCGATAGGCCTGTGAGCTGGCAAGTCGGATGCCCAGTGTTAGAGCCCGGGGCATCTAAGACTCTGCTCACCCCCCTCCGCCCCTTCTGACGCCATATGACCTCGCCCTGCTTGATCCAGTCCCCCAGGGAGGGGCTTTAGAGAAGCAGGCTCACGTTGTTCCCCATAGCAACCTGGAGAGGTTGGCCAGGCAACCCTTCCCCATTTGAGAGATGGGGAGACTGACCCAGGGACGTGACCCTGAGGAGCCTGTGGCCACACAGCATAGAGCTCCCCCACCCCCACCCTGACCAACACTCCCCCAGGCTCCCTGAGCCCAGCCAGCCTGCAGGCCCAGCCGTTGTCCTCTGCCTCCGTGGGCAGCCACAGCTGTTCTAGGTCAAGGCTCATGCAAAGCTGCCCTCCGCCACCCAAGAGGTGACCTGTCTCGCTGGGCATGCACTCGCTGGTCAGAGCACTGGACCAGGAGTCCCTTCCTCCCCCGCACTCCCCCTTTCTCCAGCACATGTGTCCGGTGGACAGGAAGCCCACAGCAGCTTCAGTGTTTGGAATACATGGGTGGATAAGCAAATCGGTGAATGCTGCACCCAGCTCCTTCTGGGCTGATTCGGGAACCATCCCCAGGCCTCTCCGGAGCCACCCTTACCACCAGCATGGCCATGGCAGGAGGGCCGGACCTGCCAGGCCCCCTCCTAGTCCTGCTCCTCCATCTTTCTGTCCAGCATTGGCACCCATCCCAAGGGCCAGGCGCTGGCAGAGTGCACAGTAGCTGTCAGGCTCCCTGCTGTCACCTCCCCTTTCCTGTCATTGTTCCTGGCTTCTGTTGACTTAGCAGGAGCACCTGGAAGCCTATGGGGGTGGTGGGGGAGGCTTAGAAGACAGGGGGTGGGGGGGGCACGTGGCTGCTGGGTTCAGAGACTGGCGGGGCCGGTTTCTCTGCTAAAACTTCAGTAAAGGTAAAAGACAAACAAACAGGAGGCCGAAGGGCACCTCTGCCCTGGGGCCTGACAGCAGTGGGCAGGCAGTGGAGGGCAGTGCCCAGCCAAAGATATGGGGCATTTCAACACATTTCAACCTCTGTTGTTCTGGAGCGAGCTGAGCCTCCCACCTCCTGGGTCCTCTGGGCTCAGGGACTCCATGGTGAACGCTGTCCCCCCTGCACCAGAGTCGCGGGCTGAGTAGTGACGAGGAGCCCCAGGGCCCGCCAAGGCACTGGGCTGGTGTCTTTGCATAGATGGCCTCACCTAGCAAAACCCCACCAGGTGAGTCTTACTCTCACCTTGCTTTCCAGGCGAGAAGACAAAGGCTCTGAGAGGTTAAGCAACTTGTCCGGGAGGCACAGCGAGTTGGTGGTAGGCTGAGATTGGAACGCTTTCTGTCCAACCACTACTTGCTGCCATTCTATCCAAACTCCCAGGCCACCAGGCACACCAACCTCACCTGGACTGCTGCCACTTAGACCTCCCCACTGCTTGCACCCGGGGCTTTGCCCCGACGGTGAATTCCCCACACTGGTGAAAATATAAGTCAGACCATGCCCCATCTCTGCTGGCTCCACGCAGCCGCGCCTCTGCTACTTCTCGACCTCGCTCCCAGCATGCTCCCTCTCCTTCTGCCCAGACGCACCCGCACGGTTCTGCCAACACACCGGCCACAAACCTGCCTCAGGACCTTTGCACCGACTGCTCCCTCACACACCCACACCACTCGCTCATGGTTCAAACGCCTCCTTTGCAGGGAGGCTTCCCTGGCCTTCCTAAGAAAAGAAATCCTTCCATCTTCTGTCCACTCTCCAGCCTCCTCACCCGGTAAACGTTTCTTCAGTCGGGGTGATCAACAGGTCGCACTTGCGTGCTGGTCTGTCTGGGGAACGTCTCCAGCTCCCCAGAGAACTCCATGACCCCCAAACCCGACTCCCTGCCGAACAGCCCTGAGGGCAGGGTGGAACCACCCTTTCTGAGAGTGCAAAAGCTGGTGGTTTTGAGCTGTTCATCTTACGGGGAGAAAACCAACACAGAACCCTACGCCACCAGGGCTCCTTCCCCAGCAACATAGAGGCCAGATCTCCATTTGTTTGCTCACTGCTCTGTCTCCAACAGCTGGAGCAGCGTCGGGAGCCGAAAATCACGGCACGACCCTGTGATAGCACCAGTAGAACTGCCCCGGAGTTTCCAAAACTGCCACCCTGACTCTGCACACTTCACGCACAATGTCGCCCAGTCTCCTGGCCCCTGAGGTGGAGGCCAAGGATTCTGTCAGGCCCCACGCCTGCTCCGTGAAGAAGAGACTGCTCAGCTTCACGGGACCTAGAAAGCCTCCTCTTTTGTCCACACAGCGGCTGGTGGTTTCAAACTGCTGCCCTGGCGGCCCTGAAGCCCAATGTGCCGCCCACGACAACAGGGCCGGCTCAACTATCTGCCTCCCCACCCCATCCCCACTCTCTCCCTTGGGAACGCCACGCACGTGGGTGGCCTGTGGGAGCTCTGGACTCCGCATGGCCGACGGCTTCTCCCACCGGCTGCCGAAGGGGGAAGTTGATGCTAGACGTCTGGGGGCACCATCCAGCAAGGGTCGGCGCCTCGTCCACGGGCCAGGCTCTCTTGGTCTTGGCATTGACTCTGACCCTGCAATGGAGACCTAGCAAGGCTGTGCTGCCTTATCCCCGGGGAGGGAAGCGCGCTGGCCACACTGGATTGCTGAATAACCAGACTCCTGGATGACCCTGTGGCCAGGCCAGCCTGCCCTGGTTCACCCTTCCAGCTGCGCACACTCCGGGTTCTACACTGGGCTCATACCGGCCATGGAGCCCAGAGACCACCGCCTCGCCACTCCCTGCAGGTGCGCGATCCTCCCCTCAGCTCAGGTTCCAGCCCAGGACCCTTGGGAGCGAGGTCCCTTGGTGTATAAAGCAAGCAGCCCAGGCAAGCTGCTTCTTTCTTTGAAGCACACCTAGAGTTTGCCCAAAGGATCCCTCAAGGCGTTCTCTCTCTCTCTCTCTCTCTCTCTCTCTCTCTCTCTCTCTCTCTCTTTCTCCTCTCTCTTGGATTCACCACTGATTTCTTAATATAGCCAGACATCTCATGGCTGAGAACATGAGCACAATTCACAAAATGACCTTCAGAGAGAAGACGGGTTCCCGCCAGACCTGGGGACTGCCACACCTGTTCCTGCTCTTCAGGGTGGGGTCCCTGGGAGGCTGTGGGAGGGGGTCAGGATATTAATAGAAGTGTTTTGGCAGGTTCTGAGTGTGGCAGCAGGGTGACCTGGTCTCTGTCGGGCCACCTGTCTGTGCCTTGGGAACTGTGGGGCCCAGGCTGGGCCCAGTTTGTCTGGGCATCGACACGCATGCTAGGGGCCGGGACAGTTGGATGGACAGGGCTGAGCTGGGTGAGCAGCTTGCTCTCTGGCCGTGGATGGGCCGTGTCAGGTCCCGGGACTGTGAGAGAGAAGGCAGGCCTCATGGTGTGGGTGAGACCTGGCATTTTGGGGGAGGTGGGGTACTTCGTCATCCAGTGGGCATTTACAGAGTGTCATATGCATCAGGGACTGGGCCAGGAACTGGAGTCAAAGCAGTCAGTGACAGTCCTGGTCTGTGGAAGAGGGAGTGTGGGGGCCTGACACGTAGGCCCACTGTGGCACCTCCCGGGGACGTCAGGTTCCATCTGCGCACACCCATGCTGTGGCTCAGGGTCAGCGTGCCCCTTTTACAGATGAGGAAATGGAGGCTAGAAAGGGTTGGCTTGCTAAGGACAAAACCAAAATCTAAACCAACTTTCCAGGCTCTAGGACACCTTAAAACAATTGGCCCTCCCGAGACTTCCTGGACAACTAGACTTCGTACTCTCTCAGGCGTCCTGTGTTCCCACAGAGACAATATGCCAGGAGATGGGGGTGGGTGGGGTAAGGCTCAGGATTCAGTGAGAGCATCACATACAGGACCCTCATTCTGAGCCAAGAGGCAAGGGCCAGGCCATTGGGGTTTAGATTCCAGCCCTGCCCACTGCATGACTCCTATGTGATGCTTAACTCTCAACATCTGGGTTTTCTCATCTGCATCATGGATCAATCATCATCCCTGTCCTATAGGACTGCTGGGGAAATGCAAGATGCCCAGGCAAAGTGGGAAGAGGAGAAGGCAGTAGACAAGCACCAAGACAGCGGATGAGTAGAACTGAAAACAATGTGCACAATCCCGGGTACACTGGCCCCAGAGCTTCTCCATCAAGAAAGAGACATTGTCACAAACTCTTAGTCACCCTTCAAAACCCCATCAAACATCACCCCCTAGCTCCAGGCTCTTTCTGTTGCTGATAGCCGCACCAAGGTGGCCCCCACTCCCGGGATCTTATACACATCAGGATGAAGTGCTGCCTGTGACTGATTGGGAACCAGATCTTGTGATTCACAGGGTTCTCGTGGGTTGGTTTTCTGCAGTGGATCACCAGCCCTTTCTTCCAAGACCCTCTCTAGTTTTGCTTCTTCTCCCAGCTTAGAACTTTCCTGGACTGTAAGAACTTTCCCGGACTGTAATGCTGATGGAAGCAGACTGCCACGTCTTTGCCTTGAAGAGCAGCCGGTGGGTTTGCCTTTCCATCAGTAGCTCTGCACGTAAGCCCCTTGTGACTAGGACGCTCTTATGGATCTGCAGGGGAGGGAAATTGAATGCACAGGTATAGGCATCTAACACATGAGGGTAAGTCAAGAACTACTCGTACAAGTCATACCACCCCTCATTAAACAAAAAGATCACAATATAGAGGAGGTTACCGCAAAGATCGCCAGTGACTTCAGTGACTGAAGGAAAAATTCAAAGGAAATGGAGAAAAAGCAGAGTAGGCAATGCGGGAACTCAGGGATTCTCTAAAAGTCCATTCTGACAAGAATGCCCTCACCATTCTGACAAAATAAATGAAAAGCTATAAATAATTCAATAACTACAAACAGCAGTTCACAAAACAAATATTAACATACCAATACTGGATAACACTTTGAAAGGACAAAACAGAAGCATTGAAGCAATGGAATCAAGACTCAGTGATCTTGAAGACAAAGCTCTCAAAACCAAAACACAAGATCAAGTCATAAAAAATGAAGAAACTCTACTAGGTCTATGAGTTCAAGAGGAATGGCATACATTTTATAAATAAGTCAGAACAGAAAGAAGAGAGATTAATGACAGAGAAATAATTAATGAAATTTTAAGGGATAATTTCCCCATTACTATGACAGAACATAAAATAACCATTCAAGAAGTTCAAGAAACTCCAAACACATTTAATCCCCAAAGAAAATCACCACAGCACATTCTAGTTAAATTTTTTAACATCCAAGAAAAGGAAACAATCTTAAGAGTATCATAGAACAAAACATAATCACATATAAAGGTCCAACCAATGAGGGTAAGTCCAGATTTCTCTATCTACATTATGCAGGCGAGAAGGCAATGGATTGATACATTCAAAATATTGAAAAAAGCAACTGCCAAGCAAGAATCCTATATCCAGCAAAAGTATTCCTTAAATATGAAGTAGAAATAAAATTATTTTCAGATAAGGAAAGGCTTGAATAATTTCAAAAAATGTATATTAAAAGGAGATCTTTGGACAAAGAATCCATAAAAGCAGGTAACAATCTAAAATTATCAGAAAAGGCAATATTGTGAAGAAAACATACCCTCTAAGTCATATACTGACACAGAAATATATGAATGGAGATAAGAAATCACAATTCCACAGGGAAGACACAAAGTCACAGAGGGCAGAATAGACAGCAGTCAAACAGAGAAGCTAATGACCAATCGCTAAAGACCAAAAAGTTATTTTGAATTTGGTGAGAAAACCACACACACACACACACACACACACACACACAATGATCCTCAAAGAAATAGCTAAAATCTTAACAAATCAAAAAGAGGTAAATCATAAACACTCAACAATAGGAAAAAAAACAAGAAAACAGAGGCAGCCTATAAGCAAAAGGAATACAACACAAAAATTACCACAAAAATTGAAACCAGTATCACCTGAAAAAAAACACATAATGAAACAATGTCAATAAAACCATATTTATCAATAATAACACTGAATTTAAATGCACTTAACTCATTGGTTAAGAAACAAAGACTAATTGAATGGATAAGAAAAAAGAACATTTGGAGGGAGGGGAAAGAGGAGCTCATACCAAGGTCTCAAGTGGAAAATATTTGGAAAGGAATATGGCAATATGTGTCCAAATATGTTTGATACAAATGATGCATTGAGTGCTTTAAGAGCTGTAAGAGCCCCAATAAAAATCATTGGGGGGGGGAGAAAAAAGAACATTTAATATGCTGCTTACAAGAAAAGCACCTTAAGATGAGCATAGACTAAAGAATCAAAGGGTGGGCAAAAAAAATATATCAAGCTAACCACAGTGAAAAGAAAATAATATTAATCTCTGACAAAGCAGGCATCGGATTAAAAGACATAATGAGAGGCAAAGAGGGTCATGATATCATACAAACCATAATTAATATATATGCACCCATGAAAGACTTTCAAAATACACTAATTAAAGTCTTATAGAAATGAAGAGACAAATAGAGCACAATATGGTAATACTAAGATATTTTAAACACACCATTTAAAAAAAAAGTCAATCAAATGAAATTTCACAAAAATACACAAGAACTAAACAACAACCACAATTAGTCAACTTGATCTTAGGCATATACAGAGCACTTCATCTAGCAAAAGCATATTTTCAATTCTTTTCTAGTGCTCAGGGCTCCTACTCACAAACAGATCATATTTTAGGCCCATTTAGATCACATCTACCACCCCACCCTTCACCACCTCACCAGGGGGATGAACAACAGGAAAGTGGGTGAAGGGAGGCAGTGGTTGGTGTAAGACATGAAGAAAAATAATTTATAAATTATCAAGGGTTCATGAGGCAGAGAAGGGAAATATGAGCTGATCCCAAGGGCTCAAGTAGAAAGAAAATGTTTTAAAAAGGATAATGGTAACATATGTACAAACATGCTCAACACAATGGATGGACGTATGGATTGTGATAAGAACGGTAAGAAGCCCTAATAAAAAGATTTAAAAAGAAAGAACTATACACATCAAAGAGGCAGAGAGAATTAAGATAAACACCTTAACACATCAACTACAACAATTGGGAAAAAATCAGGATAAAAATCCAAGCACGTCAGACACTAGAAGAAAAGAAATTAAAAGATTAGGCAGAAATGAATCAACCATGAAAAAATTGAACTATTGAAAAAAATCGACAAAACAATAAATTGATTCTTTAAAAAGATTACAAAAGGCATACACCACTGGCAAATCTAAGGAAGAAAGAAAAAGAACAAATTTCACAAATAAGAAATCACAAAAGAACCAACTGAGTTATTTTTAATCACACAATAATATGGAAAATTGTATTCCAACAAATTGTAGGTTAGCAGCTGAACTCTTATACACTGTCCCAGCAGGGCACCTTCATCCAACAAATTCTAAAACCTTGAAGAAATGAATAGATTTCTAGAACAGCATTATTTACCTGAATTACCACAAACTACTCTAAAAATTATCTCAACAAACCTGCAACACAAAAACAAATAGGTCTGTTCATTTAAAAAAAAAAAAAACTTCAAAAAGTCTGGGACTAGATGATTTTACTGGGAAATTCTACCAAACAGTTGGAGAAGCGTTAACACCAATCCTACATGGACTATTTCACAGTATTCAAATGGACAACATATCGTCACACTCATTTCATGAAGCAAGTATAACCCTGACACCTGAACCAGCCAAAGGCATCCATCGCCAGAGTTGAGAATGAAAGAAATGATCTCTGATGACTACGGACATCAGGACTTTCAGTAAAATTCTGGCCAAAAGAATTCAACTAAACATCAAAAAATAATATATTATATACATAAATATGTTCAAGTGGGCCTCATATCAGATATACAAGGATGGTTTAATATTAGAAAATCAATCAATGAAATCAACCACATAGACAAAATGAAAGATGAAAATCATATGATTAAATGCAAAAAGAGCCTTTGATAAAATTCAGCATATACTCTTGATAAAAAAACATTCAATAAAATAGAAATAGAAGGGAAATTCCTCAACAAAATAGAATCCCTTTCTGTTAAACCAATGGCCAGCATCTCACTTAAGGGAGAGACCCTGAACGCCGCAGGACTAAAACACAGTACGTGGAGAAGCATAGTTTTTTTAAAGAAAGGCTTCAAACAGGAACCAGGAAAACTTAATCACCACTCTTATTTAATATAGTCTTGGAAGTCCTAGCCAAAGATATAACACATAAAAAAGGTATTAAAAGCATCAATGTTGGCACTGAAGAAATGAAACACCCTTTATTTTCAGATGATATAATCATTTATGTAGGAAACTCCAAAGATTCGACTAGAAAATTGCTGGAGCTAACTGAAAATTTTAGCAACATAGCAGGTTATAAGATCAACACACAGAAATCAGTTAGATTCTTGTATGTTCAAGAAAATTACATTGAAAAGAATATTTAAAAAAAACAATACCAGGGAAAGAGGGCAGAAATGAATCAACCATGAAAAAATTAAACTATAGAAAAAAATCAACAAGACAAGAAATTGATTCTTCAAAAAGATTAACAAAAGGTATACACCACTGGCAAATCTAACAAAAGAAAAGAAAGAAAAAGAGCAAATTTTACAAATAAGGAATGAAATGGGCCACATCACAATAGAACCAACTGAGTTTTTTTAAATCGCACAATAATATGAAAAATTGTATTCCAACAAATTCTAAAACCTTGAAGAAGTGGATAAATTTCTAGAATGGCATTATCTACCTGTACCCATGGGGTGGGTACTGTTTGTCTCCTCAGGAAAGGAGACAGGGGCCAGACCCCATCCCAGGGCCCCAAGCCTTAAGGGCAACAAACTGGTGTGAAACAGCGAACCAACAGGGACGACGACGGACCCAGGTCGAGCTACGCTGACCCCTCCCCAGAAGAACATAATACGAAAGAGAACACTAAAAATATAGCACAGGGAGAGTGGCAGGTCTGTCCAGACCACAAGGGTGCGAACTACGTGGGAGAGAGACAGTGGACTTCCTCGTGGCCCACCAACCCCAGGAAGACATCCCTGCTTAGAGCAGCCAATGCACAGAGAGGACCATGGGGCCAGCTCCACCACCAGTCACGGTGTTCCCTCATTGACTCAAAGCACTACAGGGCACGGCACAGGGACACTGTGCCCAGTCTGCCCCACAGGCAGCATGAAGAGAGTGCAACAGAGCAGCAAGGGGAGCAAAGTAACCAAGTCCTCGAGGATCCTGAGAATAGACTTCTGATTCAGGGGACAGGGCTTGGCACCTCATCAGGCCTGGTTGGAAAACACTCAGAAGGGTCAGCAGACAGACCTGGAACTATCTATTCAGGGGTTTTGCTTGTTTGTTTTTTTGTTTTACTTACACCCCATGTCTATCTATCTAAGATAGGCAGGATGAACAATATTGAGGAGAAAACAATGGGACAGACAGTCCCAGGGGGGACATGGGAGAGAAAGGGGCAGGAAGGGGGAGTGGGCAGCCGACAAACTCAGGGACAAGGGAACAACAAGAGATCTAAAATTGACTAAAGATGGTAACCCAATAGTCCACAACCAGATCAAGAAATGTTCACATTCATTAGCAATAAAAGAGCCACAAATTGAAACAATGAGACAGGCTGAGCCCCAGTGGCGTAGTGGTTGAGTGCGGGACTGCGGCCCACAGGGTCGGCGGTTCAAATCCAGCAGCAGCTCTCCAGGAGCAAGGCTGGGCCTCCCACTCCCACCAGAGGGCAGTGATGCAAAAACAAAGTGATACCACCTCACCCCAACAGTCTTAACAAAATCCCCAAAATAATATAAAATAATCAATGTTGGCGAATAGGTGAAGAGATGGGATTGCCCACACCTTGCTGATGGGATTGTGGGATTGTAGAATGACGATGGAATCAGTATGGTGCTTCCTTAAACAACTGCAAATACAATCATCTTATGACTCTGTAATCCCTCTGCTGGGCAAAAAGACCTAAAGATGAAGCTAAAGTTTCTCCATATGCCCTCCATCTTCTGAAGGTAGCATTTCCGTTTTTCTAACCCTTTCAAGAATAAGTCTGTGCTCTTCACTTGATACCATGTCAAAATGACAGTCTGGGTATTCTCAAAACGAAAGCAACCCCCCTCCCCCCTCCCGGCTATCTAGTTAAGACTAACCCTACAGATCCGAGTGGAGCTGCCCCAGTAGAGACTTAGCCTCGCACACCAGGTTCTTCCAGAACTTATCTCTTTTATCCTCTCAGTTTGAGAGGCAGTGAATCGTTTCATCCGTCTCCAGCAGTCTGTGGCCTTAAACCACCAACCCGATGGTCAGTAGCCTGATACTTAATCCAATGTGCACCAGGAACCCTCAAAGGATGTGGTAGCCTCAAATTATGTTCCTTTTAAAGTCATTGTGTTGAAAGGTGGTTAAAAAGAAGGGTGAAGGGCAAGATCAAGGCTATCAAGTGGATGGGGTAATGTTCCCCGACAAAATTCTAGGACAGACCTCACTACGCTTGAAGAAAGAACAGACATTGTTATGGTGGGAGATTTTTCTCGGTGTAATTTTTCTGGTTTTTTCCCTCACCAACGCAGCTTTCTTTAGCCTGCTTCCTAAAAAGTCCTGTGATTGTCCTGTGCCCTCCAAGAAAATCTCTCAAGATGACTCCTTTGGACACCCAAAACAGAATTGCCACCACCTTCTGCGGTGACCTTGACTGACCCCTAGAAGGCACTGTTTTGATCCTATCTTGCTCTCTGGATCTTACTGGCAAAGCAAAGACCCATCCCCAGTTAGGATTCCTGTCACAAAGTCGTGTTCATGAACTGTGACCTTGTATGAGAAATGCAATGGAAGCTCTTTGAGATAGTTGAGCTCTGCACAGTGTTTTTGGCACCGAAAGTTTGCCGAAGCCCAGCTGCTCGCTGAAAACTGAGACCCTGAACTGTGTGAGAGCTCACAGTCAGCAGCCACCGTCTCAATGGTCACCCTCCCGTCTCCCTCCGCTTCTCAACTCCAGCCACGCTTTGCTCCCCAGGAGAAGTGGATGGTCTTCTTTGCCTTGGCTCGTGTTTGAGGGCTTCGAGAACTTCCCTCAAACGCTCGATCCATTTCAAAACGGGGCTTCTGTGTGGAGCAACGTTCCTGCAAACATTGCAACATTCCCATTGCAAAGTTCCAGTGATTTGAGGAGAAGCTCCCCGGAGTCGTATTAAAAAGGGGATTCCTTGTTGTGTCCCCCTAGTGGCTTTCTTCTGTGGCATGAAAAGTGTGCTTTCTTTTGATGGCACCTTTTCTTTTAAAAGGGACGCAGACACGCGCATCCCCAAGAGAACGGGTCTGCAGCCCTCCACTGACCGCCAGGGCAGGTTTCAATGTGTGCTGCATGCAGGAAGGGCAGTGCTGCTCGCGACACTTGCAGACTTATCCTCACACGCCAGCCTCTTCCAGAACTTATCTCTTTTATCTTCCCACCAGCCCTGGAAGATGACCTAATGATCCCCTTACCAGGGACGTAAGAGACTTAGCAAGAGACTAAGCCAGAAATGAAGCCACTTGGCACTTGTCACGCTGCCTTTAGCTCTGGGTTTCAGGTCTGTCTCTCCAGCGCGGCTGAGGGCATCCAGGAATCGTCAGCCCGGGCCGGTGACATGCACCATGAGGGGGGCTGTGCATTGTCCACCACTCATCAGAAAGGGTTCGGACCCTGGAAAACACATCTCCCACTTCTCTAGATCCCCAGACCCAAACACACGGCCGACGGGTTGAGCCCAAACCGGAGCGACTCTGTAAAACCGAGCACACTGGCCTGTCGTGGTCTGCGAGACTCTCCCTCAGCACACAAGCAGACGGCCACGGCTTCTTCCTGTGCCACAACTGGTGGGTTCCAATGCCAGCCTGGGCCCACGCTGGGTGTTTAGATGGGCTGACTGGATGAACGAAGAAGAAATGAACAACCCAGGCAAGCTGAGCGGGATGGAGGAAATGTAGTCCATCAACGAAGCTGAAGGAAATCAGAACCCTTGCCTGGCTTTGCTTTATGATCTGGAAGGGACCCAACAGCTGGGAGGGTGGCCGCTGGGCTTCAGGGGCAGCAGTGGAGGGGGAGAGTGAGTCTTGTTCCTGTTGGCCTCCCATCCCGTTCACACGCCTCGCTCCCCAGGAAAGTCTCACCCCCCGGGCTCACTCCTCCATGCCTGGCCCCTTGAAGGAGCCCCTCTCTGCATCACTGGAGCAGGGCTAAGGACCTCTATTCCATGGGTGCCTGGGCTTTCAGGCCTGGGAGGACTGAGGAAGCCTGGGGGCTGGCGGGGGGGCAGGGAGCAGAAGGGGGAGCTGCTGGTCTCACCTTGTTTCTACACCCCACGTCCTCAGGGAGTCTAGTGCACAGTCCATGGTGGGGAGCCCACCACTGAGAAATGTGGGTACAGAATAGCTCAGTCCAGTTTCAGCCCAATAGGGTGCCTCGTCTCCAGCACCAGTACCAGGAAGACTGACCCCGGCACCCCATCTCCTGCTTTCTGATAGACCCCGTTTTTCTCAGCACCAGTTGCTCCCCCTGGATGAGGGAAAGACATGGAGCTTTGGTCACTTGATGCGTGGCTGGCATCCTGCGGGGTGCCAGCTGGCTGGGGGCACCTCCCTTTTTCCCACACAGAGCTGGCAGGACAGCCTGTCCATCTTGCCCCAGCCACAGTCTACAGAAAGTGTGCTCCCCTCAGAGGCCCTGGCTGCTGGCCAGTCCACTGGGGACATCCCTCAGTGAAGGCCGGGGAGGAGACGGGTGGGCACCCAGGCTGGCGCACTGTGGGCAGCCACTGGCTCACTGACCTGTGGTTTCCCCAACTGGCCCCCTGTGGTCCAGACAGCCCACCACTTCACGGCGAGGCGAGCAGACTCCTGCCCAAACTTGAACTCGCTGCTGGAGCCCACCAGGCTCTGAGCCGATCCTGGAGAGCAGGCACGTGGGCAAGAACAAGAGGTTCAGGACTGGCACACCATCATGGGGTGGAGCTGAGCCAACGTGGCAGGGAGTTCAGAGGGGCTCTACGTCCGGCTCCCCTGCTGAGGAAAAGCAGCGGCGGGGGGGGGGGGGGGGGG
>PVJH01030447.1:0-24803 GCA_004026705.1 Nesogale talazaci
CCATTATCCCAACTGGGAGAAGGAAAGCGTCGGTTGTAGGCTGAGTCCCCACGTACAAGATGGCCCCCAACGTATTCTCTTCTAAAGAACTTATTTCACCAAGATCATGCAAATCAGAAACTATGATTTTATATATCAGAGGGGTATTCATATCTTTAAAGCTATGACAGCTGATGACAAATTTAGTAACCAATGCAATTCCTTTCTCTGGGTTAATGTCACATTGTCCAATGAGAGGGGCGTGGTTAATAACAAAGCTGTATCTAAAGTTGGCCACCATTCCACCCCAAGTTTCCAGACTCAAAGAAATCCAATATTGACTTTCTGAAAAAGTCAGAAAAGCGAAAGCTTTCATAGACAAGTAATCCCCATGTTGCCCAGTTACTGTTTGCTCCCTCCAGTTAAAAGGTATGTCTCTGCCAGCTGCTGACACAACTGACCATGTATACCTGTCCATCCTGTTTCTGCCACAGTTGGTGCAATTTAAAAACAAAGAAAATCGATCAGATATCATTAAAATGCTATCACAATTTTCAAAACATGAAATTTCTGCGATAGGTGTCGGTCCTGGGAGCACATGCACACTTTTGTCAGCAAATGCTTTCCTGTCTTTTTTCTCTACCACCATTCTGAAAAAATACACAGTGTCACCTTTAAGCATTTCGGGTGATATTTTGAGTACTGGGCCTGTGGTCCACGTCCAACGCAGATCGGTCTGTCCTGGATGGCAAGTTTGGCTACTGGACACATTGCTGTCACCTGTGCCATAATTGCGTGGATTTACGGTGCAGTACCAATGAAAATGGAGGCCCTCCCTTGGGTTCTCTGCCTCAGGGTCTTCGGACTGTTCACCATTCAGAACCAGCTCATCGGTGAAATTCACGGTCATGCTGGAAAACCCAAGAATGATGGCCTTCAGGGGCCTCCTGTAAATCTCGATATAGATGTCATCTCCATCTTGTAGAATCGGCATGACTGGATCTGTGGTGGTGATAGTTACGGTCAATCTAACCACATACACGCCCCAAGGTACAGAGTCCTTGGGGATATGTAGAGATGATGCGTTTGTATTCGTCTGGAGCTGTGGTATGTGCAAAGGCTCTGACCAGTTGGGTGGCTGGTTCACCTTGGACACGTTAAAGATCTCCCAGAACTGTGTGAAAGACTGGGCATCGGGACAGTCGATGGCCACGGTGGCATTGATGGTGTAGTCTTCCTTCCGGTTCAGCCTCACTGGGCCCTGGCTGCCATCCCTGTTGACCTTGACCTGGTTGATCTGGCAGGGTCTTATCTGGCAGGACACCGAGGACTCAATGTCTTTGGGGGGCTGCGAGTTGACTGCCTCTAGAACCACAGGTGTGCGGCCGTCCGTGGGGCACCTGGTTTCGGCCGCGAAGCCCGCACGGGGCCTGGACCAGGTGATTTGGGCCAGGGAGCGAGGGCGTCGGGTCTCGGCGGAGCCGGGCCCGAGCAGCCGCAAGAGGAAGGTCCAGCGAGGACGGCGCGGTGGGCGCCCGAGTGGCAGGAACCAGGCCAGCGAGAGGCGGCCCCCGGGCGCGGCCAGGCTCAGGTGCAGGACGGTGGGGACGGTGGGCACGGCGGGCGGGAGGCTGGCGTGCAGCAGGGCGTGCAGGCCCAGGCAGTAGCCGCGCCGCGCCGGCGCCCGGGCGCCCGCGGGCTCCGAGAAGCACAGGCTGCGGCTGCCGCTCAGCACCACGCTGCCCGCAGGGCGCCGGCGGGGCAGCAGGCGGAGCTGCACCAGGCCGCTGGGCAGCCTGACGCCGGGCTCGGCAGGGGAAGTGGGCGGCGCCCCCGACGGCCAGGCAAGCCTTCCCAGCTCGGAGACCTGAGCCCCACGCAGAGCAGAGGGCGACTGGAAGCGACCCCGGCCCTGGGCCAGGCTCAGGCTCAGGCCCAGGAGCAGCAGGGTGGGCCCTGGCCTCATGGCTCAGCCGCAAGATGAACAGAGAGGCTGAGGGTCGGCCCAGTCGCGGCTCAACGGGCCGGCGGGCGGGCCAAGAGCGCGGGGCCACTCCTAGCGGGGGAGGGGCAGTCGCAGGAACAAAGGTGGGCGTGGGGGTGGGGTGCCCGAGGCAGTGGTACTTTTCAAGCCTGAAGGTGACAGGGCATACAAGCCTCAGGAGAACAGCCAGCTGAAGAGTAAGGCGACAAGTAAGCTAGGGGGTACAGGTGTGGGGACAGCGGGGTCCTAGGGCTCTCAGCAGGGACGGGAGGACATTGAGGACAGTGTAGATGGGGGGTTGGAGGACCCAAGGCTGTTCTGTGCTCAGGCTGCCATGAGCGTAGGCCTCACCAAGCAGACCCGCTGCATCTGTAGATTCTGACACAGAGCCATTGTATAGGACAGAGGAGAACTAAGTTTCCCACTCTGTAAAGCTTTCTGGGAACAAACAGCTTCATGAAGCAACCTGGTGGGTTTAAACTACAGTTAACAGCCCAGTGCTGAACCCTCGGCGTCACCAAACTCCTCAAATCTGCTGCTACCCCATCAGATTTTTTTCTGAAACTGTAAAGGGAGTAGAAATTCCCATCTTTCTAGAGGAATGGCTGCTACCCTGAAGTTAGTAGCCCAGCACAACGCATAAACGCTGAGCCAGACACCAGGCCTGCTCAACCAGGGAATGCGAAATGAGGTGAATTCACTCAGTTTCCTGTCCAGCTGAGAAAACCCAGTAGCTGGAATCCTCACCCTTCAGGAAAACATCTTCTAAATGCCAAGCAAGTCAGAGAGACTGGGCTCCCAGGAGGAGGCCTGCCTGGGGGTGGTTTTATTTGGATTTACTTTGCTCACCTTTTCTAATTTTCCCCAGTCCAAAGCAGAGAGAAGAGAATAAAAGCGACATGGAAACAATTAGCCCAAAGGGATAGCAGACCAGTAAGCTTCAGCATCCAGGACTTGAGACCAGAAGAAATAGATGGTGCCCGGCTACACGGTAGAACATTCTCGAAGCAATTGCACTTAGAAGGTCCTGAATAGAGTGGAAGAAAAATGTGGAGCAAAACTCAAAATAGTTTGAAAATATCAGGTTACTGATATGATGGAGACTGATGACACTTTCCAGACTCTGGCACTTAGTTACCCTTCAAGTAAAGTGACCGGATTTTGGTAAAGTGGGACACCATTGACCGAGGTGGGGGGAGTATATTCCCTTCCCCTTCTTCCCCCGTTCTCTAGCTTGTCGTGCATTATTTCCAAAAATCGGGACTTTTCTAAACGCCACAGGACACGGGAAAAATTGTTTAAAATTGGGACTGTCCCACCAAAAGCAGGACGTCTGGTCACTTTACCTTAAAGACACCAGGGCATTTGTGCACTGCATAGCACAACCAAGGGTAGTGTTTGCCTAGAAACAGAGCTCAGAAGGCAGCAAAGGGCGGGAGTGAAGGAGGGAGAAAGGAAGTGGAGCAAAGGCTGTGACATCCTGTGGAGGGCAGTTCACATCCCTATTCAAAATGTGTAGGACTTGTTGAATGGAAAACCAACAAACTCTCTAAACCAGCAGTACTCAACCTGTGGGGTTGTGACCCCTTTGGGGGTCCAACGACCCTTTCACAGAGGTCACCCAATAACAGTAGCAAAATTAGTTATGAAGTAGCAACGAAAATAATGTTATGGTGGAGGTGGGGGGGGGGGAGTCACTGCAACATGAGGAACTGTTGAAAGGATCGAGGCATTAGGACGGTAGAGAACCACTGTGCTAAACATTCCTCCAAATCACAGGGCTGGAATAAAGCATTTTCTATTGACTGCAAAATACTTGCAATATGCCCCAAAAGAAGCCAAGTAAAGGGCACAGATTTACCCACTTCCCCCAAACCAAACTCATTGCCACTGAATCACTGCTGCCTCGTAGCCAGCCCCCGTGGGTTCCCCAGACTGTCAGACCGGAGTAGAAAGCCTGCTCTTGCAGTCCGAAACAGCCGGCCGTGGGGATCACACCCTCATGCGTAACCATGACATCACCAGGGCTTCCCCCTGAGAAATGCGTGGAGACCGCCCCAGCACCCCCTCTCAAGGGTTTGCTTGTCAGCATTCACATGCATTTAGGAATCTTTGACTATGTGTCCCCTTTGGAAGCAAAGTTTGTAAGTGACTGAGCGCCACCCAGTGGTGCATCAATTGAGTGCTTGGCTGCCAAATGAAGGGGTGGGAGTTTGAACTGAT
This sequence comes from Nesogale talazaci, assembly GCA_004026705.1. Taxonomy (NCBI): domain Eukaryota; kingdom Metazoa; phylum Chordata; class Mammalia; order Afrosoricida; family Tenrecidae; genus Nesogale; species Nesogale talazaci. The sequence continues at coordinate 4,187 of PVJH01030447.1, forward strand.
TGGCTGTTTTTCAGGGGAAAGGGCAGTGTGTAAAGACTTTAAAAAAAAAACCAAAAAACCCTCCCCGCCAGCCAGTCCACTGAGACTCACTGGAACCTAGGAAACCCTGCAGGGCAGTTTTATTCTGTCAATACGGAGTCACTTCCAGATGGAGGAGAGGCTTCGAGCTTCACATCGCCAGGCAGGTTTTCTTTCTGAATGACATCAGAATGATGCTTTCTCTGGTGACGTCAGAATGATGCGGCCACCTCCCCTTCTTAGCCTCCTCCCCACCCACCCTTTGACCGTTCTTGGCCTTGGTCTTTTGGAAACGAATCAGCATTTTCTAACTACTTTGAAAATATTATCAATCTAGATGTGATTCAAAGGCTATTAGGTATTTTTTTTTTAAGCAAATGATTTATTTGGAAGACTCCCCATTCGCTCTTTCTGCTGACTTGCTTAGAATCAATAGAATTTAGGATTTTAAAGACGTGTTTGAGGGGCTGTGACCATGCAGCCTTGGGTGGGAGTTCTGGAGGAGCTTCGGTTCAGAAATGCTTTGAACGGGAAGGAAAGGATGGTAGTTGGGGCCTACTTGACGGTCCCCAGGGGCAGGGGATGATGTGGCATTAGGTAAATATGATAGCCTCCAAAACCTTGTGCAGTGTCATTCTGCCCTGTCTTCTAGGGCTGCTATGGGTCAGAATTGTCTGGAGAGGGTGGGTTTAGTTGTATATTTGTTTATGCTCACTGTGGTAACTGCTGTGGAGTGGGGGGCACATTTCCATGTAGGAGATGCTTGAACATTGTTGCAAGACCCCCTGCTGCCCCTCAGCTTGAGACCCACTTTTGTTTTTGTTTTTTGGGCATTACTACCTTCTGGTGGTGGGAGTAGGAAGCTCTGCCTTGCTCCTGGAGAGCTGCTGCTGGATTTGAACCTCCAACCCAGTCCCACGCACAACCACTGCGCCACCGGGGCTCAGGCCTTGAGACACACTTTTAAGAAGGAAGGAACAACAGCTAACAACTGACCAGCGATGAGGCCCCCAGTTCCTCCCCTTGTGTTCCTCACCACGAGTCCAAACCAACCCACCTGGTGGTGCTGACTGGTTGCTCTCCTGTTATTAATGCCAGCCAACAAGGGATTTCCAAAGGTCCCAAGGAAGTTTCATTTGCTTCTTCTTAAATTTTTTTTTTTAATGAAGCTGTAATATTAGTTGTTTATTGTTTTTAAAGTCTTGATGGCAGATACTCCCTGCAGTGGGCCTGGGGCATGGTGGGAGACATTTTGGAACATCAGAAAGACCTGGATTATCCTTCAGATGGTGTGATAGATAGGTTTATCGTGCCAACCTGGCCACGTGGGATTCATAAGGTTGCAGTTTGTTTGGAGGGCAAGGAGAGAAACAGCTCAGCAAGACCTGCCCGTCGCGTGATCAAAACAGCATGCAGCTGCTTTAGCTAGTTCTCTGCTTCAACTTGTGAGCGACACTATCTGTGGGAGAGCCAGCCTGTGGATCGTGTCAGTAGAGCTTGAAGGTCTTTTGAGATTTGGTTCACCAAATTGCCGGTGTATCGCTCAATCGAGCTTAAGGCTGTTGGATCCTGTCATCTTGCACCCCATTGCTTGAGTTTGTTATCCCCATTTGGGTCTACGCTCCTAGCTGCTGCTGTTGGTAGCCCACCTTGCTGTTAGCTGCCTGTGGCCAGACTGCCTGCATTGCCCCTAGGGAAGACTCAGCTATTGACTTCTTTACCTTGGACCTAGCAACCCTGTGAGTTGAAGGACTTGCAATACATGAATGATTCCACAGAAGTGAGATGAACTGAGCCCTCTGTACTGGTGTGTGGACTAATTAGTTGGTATATTTCTTGTACTGTATATATCCATTATAAATATACACACATACATAAGTGTCCTGATTTTGTTTCTATAGGGAACCCTGTCTAACACAATTGGTTTGAGTGGTTCTAGAGAAACACGATCATAAATATGGGCTTCTCAAATGGGCCCTCTAGCCTGTTTAGGCTTAACAGCACTGATAATGCTATCTCAACCCTTAAAGGCAGCGGCATGGGTAAGTCTGCCACTCTCTCTAGATTAGGTGGTGTTGATCCATGGCGTGAAGTAGCAGAGCAATATCCACAGTGTCACCTCCGACAGATGAAGTGCTGGCGAGAGGAGAGGCTCTGGGTGAGCGTGTGTTTGATATTTTCCTGCAGCTTTGTCAGGAGGAGAAGTATAGGGAAGCTGGCTGGCTGGTCCTCCTTACAATAGAAAATGTGATCCAGGAAAGGGATCATCTCAGAACCTCAGAAGCACACCTCAAGTGCTGAGTAACAGACCTCAAATCTCCTGCATGTGCACAAACGAGCGTTGTCTCTCCTCCAGTCACCGAGCTGACATTGTCAAAAACTAGAGTCTCATCATACGAGCAGCTGACTTACAGTGTCAGCTGTATTGCTGGCCGAGAACAGGGTCTGATCTTAAAGGGCATTTATAGGAAAGCACTGGGACCCTGAAACACGGGATGGAAACATATGCGCTGTTGATCCTGAAGGGGAGGTATTGAGCCCCTAAAGTCGGTTGAACCACCCCATTCAGTAGATCCACCCCTCCCACCTGAGAGGATTAATCCACTCTAGTAAAACAACTCACACTTAAGCAGATTAATCAAACTATTCAAGCTGAAATGCCAGGTGGGCCTGCATCAGTTGCATTGCCTAGGGGAGATGCTTTACAAGATGTTGCTGAGCTCCACCAGCAAACAGTCCCACCACCCATTATTTCCTCTCGACCCGGAACTAGAATTAAGGCTCCGAAAGTTCCTAAAGGTGAGGCTCACGTGATAACTCAGCAAGAAGCGTTTATGCTCATAAAGATCTGCTCAAGTTTTCTAATATGTACAAGAAGACGCCTAGGGAACGTCCCTGGGAATGGTTGCTAAGACTGTGGGATAGTGGTGCAAGAAATGTAGCATTAGGCCAGGCTGAGTTTCTTGATACAGGGCCTCTAAGCAGATTCTTTCTTCAATGTCTCAGCAAGAGAGATTAAGAGAGGATCTAATTGCCTATTTGTTTGGTTCACTGATGCATAGGCCACCAGATGGCCTAGATTAGACCAACTTGCGATACCTGACCTATCTCGGTACACCGTAGAAGACATCCAAAAGCTTAGGGAAACGGGTCTGTTAGAATGAATCGAGCAGAATAATCCCATAGACCAGTGGTTCTCAACCTTCCTAATGCTGCGACCCTTTAATACAGTTCCTCATGTTGTGGTGACCCACCCAACCATACAGTTATTTTCATTGCCACTTCGTAACTGCCATTTTCCTACTGTTGTGAATCAGGCATCATTGTGAAAGGGTCATTTGATCCCCAAAGAGGTTGCAACCCATAGGTTGAGAACTGCCATAGACCTGAAATAAAAGTACCCCAAGAATACCTTTCACTACAACCATAAGAAAAAAATTTGTGAAGTGGGTCCCAGCACCTCTAAAGACTCCTGTAATTGACTTTTTTTTTTTTTTTTTGGCATCACTGCTCTCCGGTGGTGGGAGTAGGAGGCCCAGCCCCACTGCTGGAATTGAACCTCCATCCCAGTGGGCCGCAGTCCCGCGCACAACCACTACGCCACCGGGGCTCAGCCTGTAATTGACTATTTTATGTACACCAGGATTAACAGTGGGAACTGTCCTACCGTTTGCCGACAATAAGGCTGATTGGACCCTGGGGTGGGAGAGGGCAGGTGTCAGCACTGAATCAACACACAGGGTGGACGTGGCTATCACAATGGACAGCAAGTTTCCATGGTCGTCAAAGCAACCTGTCTCCTGTGGACTTAGGACATTGCCTACTTAGCCATGGTGTCCCTAGGAGTACATGGGAAACCTACTGAATAGTTACATGATCTATACAAGCGAAAGAATGCTAGATCAAGTAAACAGTGGAAGAGAGTCACGCCCGCTCCATTAATTCTCAGGCCTGAGTCAGTTTCCAGACCCACAACCCCTTGAATGAGGGGAAGGCCAGGTCCCTTTGAAGAAGGACCCTGCTACGTCACCTAAGGTTTATACTGCTAGTCTCTTTTCTAGCCTCCCCCAAAGTGACCTGGGGCCTTTCACAAGAGTGACTGTTCATTGGGGGAAAGGAAATAAACTTTTCAGGGATCACTGGACACTGACTCTAAATTCATACTAATTCCAGGAAGACCCAAAATGTTTTGAAGCCCACCAGTCAGAGTTGGGGCATATGGAGGTCAACTTGTTGATGGAGTTTTAGTTCAGATATGCCTCACCATGGGTCCAGTGAACCCCCAAATCCATCATGTCATTTCCCCAGTTCTATAATACAGCATTGGAATAGACAAACTTAGTAACTGGCAGAAACCCCCCATATTGAATCCCTGAAATATGGAATAAGGGCTATAATGGTAGGAAAAGCCAAGTGGACACCATTAGAACTGCCATTGCTAAGGAAAATAGTAAACCAAAAACAGTACTGCATTCCTGGAGGGATTGCAGAGACCAGGGCCACCATCAAACACTTGAAGGATGCAAGTGTAGTGATTTCTATCACATCCCCATTTAACTCACATATTTGACCTGTTTAAAAAAAAAAAAAAAAGATGGATCCTGGAGAATGACAGTGGATTATCGTACACTTAGCCAGGTGGTGACTCCAATTGCAGCTGCTGTTGCAGATGTGATTTCATTGCTTGAGCTAATTAATACTTCTCTTAGTACTTGGTATGAAGTTACTGGCTTGGCCAATGCCTTCTTCTCAATACCAGTCTCGAAGGACCACCAGAAGCAGTTTGCCTTCAGCTGGCAGGGACAAGAGTACACTTTCGGGCTGAACCCTGGTGGCTTAAGTGGTTGAGTGCGGAACTGCAGCTCACAGGCTTGGCGGTTCAAATCCAGCGGTGACTGGATAGTGCCCACGACTACCAGAGGCAGCGATGCCCATGAAAAAAAAAAGAGTACACTTTCACAACTCTCCCCCAGGAGTACATCAACTCTTCCACCCTGTGCCATAATTCAGTCCGAAGGGACCTGGATTGCCTGTCTCTTCTGCCAAATGTCACACTAGTCCCTCATATTGATGACATTATGCTGATTGGGCCCACTAAGGAGGATGTATCAGAGACTAGATTCATTGGTACATCTGCATGCAAGAGGCTGGGGAATCAACTCAGCAAAGATTCAGGCACTGTCTGCCATAGTAAAATTGCTAAGGATCCAGTGGTGGGGGGCATGTTCAGACACTCCTACTAAAGAGAACAGTAAACTATTACATCTGGCCTCCCCAATAACTAAACAGGAAGCACAGCATCTAGTCAGCCTCTTCAGATTTTGGAGGTAACAGGTCCCTCACTTGGGTGTTCACCAACACAAAAGGCCTCCAACTTTCAGCGGGGTCCAGAACAAGAAAAGACTCGGCAACAGGTTCAGGCTGCCATGTAAGCTTTGCCATTGGAACCATATGATCCAGCTGACCCAATGGTGCTAGAAGTGTCTGTTGTCAATGAAGGTGCAGTGTGGAGTCTTGGCAGGCCCCTACTGGTCAATCACAGCGTAGACCATTGGGATTTTGGAGTAAAGTCCTGCCATTCTCTGCAGCCTCCTCCCCTTTTGAAAAACAGCTGTTGGCCTGTTACTAGACCCTGGTGAAGACTGAGCACCTACCATGGCCCACCAAGTCACCATGAGGCCTGAGCTGCCCATCATGAACTGGGTATTGCCTGACCCACAGAGTTATAAAATTGGATGTGCACAGCAACACACCATTGTTAAATGAGAGTGGTATATATGAGATTGGGCTAAAGCAGGATCTGGAGGTACAAGTAAGACGCATGAAGAAGTGGCCCAAATGCCCACAGTCCCCACTCCTGTCACAGTGCCTTCTCTCTCCCAGTCTGCACCTGTGGCTTCCTGGGGAGTTTCTTATGATAAGTTGACCGAGGAAAGAAATTCTGTGCTTGTTTTACTCGTGGCTCTGTATAAAATGCAGGTGCCACTCATAAGTGGACAGCAGCAGCACTACAGCCCTTTCCGGGGCCTCCTCTAAAGGACAGTGGTGAAGGGAAATCTTCCCAATGGGCAGAACTCTGAGCAGTGCACAGGGCCATTCCGTTTGCCTGGAAGGAGAAAAGGTCAGATGTGAGACTGTTTACTGGTTCGTGGACTGCAGCTCGTGGCTTGGCTGTATGGTCAGGGAATTGGAAGGAACATGATTGGAAAATCAGTGACAAGGAGGTGTGGGGAAGAGGCTTGGGAATACACCTCTCTGAAGGGGCCAAGAAAGTTGAGATACTCGTGTCTCATGTGAATGCTCACCAAAGGGTTATCTCTCAAGAGGAGATCTTTACAATCAAGTGGATAAGAGGACATGCACTGAGGAGACTAGGCGTCCTCTTTCCTCTGCCACTCCTGCTATCGCCCAATGGACACATGAACAAAGTGGATATGGTGGCAGGGATGGGGGCTATGTATGGGTGCAGCAACATGGACTTCCCACTCAACAAGACTGACGAGGCCACTGCTGAGTGCCCCATCTGCCAGCAGCAGAAGCCAACCTCGAGTCCACGATATGGGACCATTCCTGGGGGAGATCAACCGGAAACCTGGTGGCAGGTTGAGTACATAGGACCACTTCCATCATGGAGGGGGCAGCGTTTTGTTCTTACTGGAACAGACACGCACTCTGGATGTGGATCTGCCTTCCCTGTACACAATGCTCCTGCCAGAACTACCCCTAGTGGACTTACAGAATGCCGTATCTGTCGACCCCACACGGCATTCATCGCTTCAGAGCAAGGAACTCCACAGCAAAGGAAGTGTGGCAGCAGGCAAGCCCGCCCCTCTCTCTTGCGCTCAGACCAAAATGCTTGGGGAATGGCTTTTCAAAAAAATGGACTGCTCTTTCATCTTTTGACCACAAATATAAAACATACTCCAGGCTAGCAGCATTTTCCAGACCCTCCTCAAGAGCCTGAAGGACAAGTTCTACCTGCCTGGCCTTGCTGCAGACTATTGGCAGGCAGAGATTGAGCGCCCCGGGACTCGGCGTGCCCTGTGGCTTTCCACAGGACTGTCGCCTTTTCCACCAACACCACAGGCTCTGTGGTGGTGAGCGTGCTGGTCTCTGCCTCATCAGAGTTGCCTCCTGCGCACTCTCTTCTCCCACATGCCCGCTCAAGGTGCCCTGCTTCAGACTTTCCGCTTCACGCTCTGGCTTCTGGCCAGCAGGCTAAGGGCACCAGAGGCCACGACCTGTATCTTCTGAGTGAGCATGCTGGAAAGCAGATCTGTTTATATCAGCAGAGTGGTCACGGTGACTGAAAGAAACCCTCAACCCCAGCCAGCTGCTGCCCATTTGTCTGGACCGTCAGGCTAGTCACCCTGGGCCCGAATGCTGGACGCACCGGGGAAGGCAGCGGCTGGGCTGCTCGGCTGTCTGTCCCAGGACTGGGCATTGCTGGTGCAAGCCAGCCTCCCAGGCTGCAGACACAGCCCAGGAGCAGGGAGACAGCCTGCTGTGGAGGCTCCATGGGCTGCTGGCCTGGTACTCGCTGCCCTCCGATCTGAGAGCTGGGCTGGCCACAGGGCATCTTCCCTAAAGTCATCCGCTTCTCCACGTCTTGCCGGATTTCTTGAGGGAAAGCAGCAATATTCTCCCAGATCCAAGAGAGGCAGAACATCTCAGCATAGAACAGACTGCGCTGCTGAAGAGAAAGGGGTTGAGTATGTGGGACTGGGGGCAGCCTTGCCCAGAACATGGGCTACCTGTGATGTGCAGAAACAAGCAGTTGGTGTGGGGGGCGGGGGCGGTGAGAAACAGAGTGGCCAGGGAAAAAGCAGGAGAGGTCCTGGAGACCCCACTTTGCTGACAGAAAAGGAACTTGGTGTCAGTCCGTGAAGGGGGCAACAATAAAGCTGAGATGGGGTGACAAAAAAAGGAATTGGGTGGGGGCACATAGAGACAAGAAGATGGTGGAGGGATGTGACCAGAAGAGACAAGGTCACAGACAAGCAGGTGGGAGGCCATGTGACTGGCAGGGACTCTATTGAGGATGAAGAAACAGGGGTTGGCGGGGGGAGGTGGAGTTTCAGCTGAGGCCTGTGGACACCTAGGGAAGGAGGATGCTGTGAGCTTGCTTCTTGGGATTCTTCAGCATGAGACAGTGTCAAGTTCACGGTCTGGTTCCTGCTTTAAAAGGGCTTCCTTAAGGTCCAGTAACACAGCTGCAGCTGTATAAGAACAGAGGCCCCCTCTCAGGGACAAAGTGACACCAAAAATAACTAAGACCTTGGAACCATGAAAGAGTCCAACACACCTTCGCTGCTGACTTCCCAGGGCCAGATCTAGTGGGCCAGCCCCCAGGCTCAGACAGGCCCCTGTCCTTAATCACTGAGCCCAAGCCCCTTGGCTACCAGGGAATGGCCACATGCCTGCATGCATCCTGGTGGGGGGAGGGGGGAGTCTCATTGGAAGTTGTGCCTGTCACTTCTTGGTCACCCTTCAAGGGAATGAGCACAGGCTTCCCCACCCCTACCGGGGGCTGGGAGTCCAGCGGAAGGTGACAGATGGAAATACCCCAGTGAACCCCTGGACAGCCTGCTTCCGGATTCACATACAGAGGAGGAGTAAGAAGATGCCCCTCCACCAGTGAGGCCACCGTGCCTGGGGTGTCTTTGTGACAACAGCCTAGAAGGCACCTCTGGGGCAGGGGGCCCCATTCCTGTGGTTCTGGGTGGAGTCACTGCCAGGGGGAGATCAGGGAGACGCGGCTCTCTGTCTCACAAGGGGAAATTGAAGGTTCCTCAGCTCTGTATGGAACCCCAATTCCCAGAGACGGGGCTACAATCTCATCACTTGGGTCCTTCCCACCCTCTTTCCCAGGGTTGCCCCACCCTCCCCAGGTTCTGCTGACCAGGGTAGCCACAGACCACGCCCAACTCCCTCACACCTGGCCATATGCAGACCTCTGAGATGGTCCGTGCCTCAGCTCTCCTTGCAGCCTGCACCCCCAGGACAGAAAGCTGGGGGGCTCCTCACACCACAGTCATGAAGGCCCACTGTCCCAAGGCAGCCCTGGGTCCCAAACAGAAGGTTCAGCAAACAGGGCCCACTCTGCCTCTCTGAATTTCAGAGCCCTCAATTCTACAATGGGGGCAGTGTGCTCTCCTTGACAAGCTGTGGGGGGATGGACGGGCCCCAAGCCCACCCCTGGCCCTCAACAGAGATCCAGGAAGACAACATGCTCCTCCTCCCCTCACCCCTGATGGAGGAGCAAGGACAGTGTGTCATCAGCCCTGGGTAATGGGGGAGGCAGGGACCACTGGGAGCACAGCAGAGGCTCCAAGAGTCAGTTTCCCAGCATCCCACAGGCCACAGATATCCCCTAACTGGTCCTTCCCATGCTGCTTCCCAGACCCCACTGTCTCAGGGTTGCAGGGCCCCACCAGTAATGGAGGAGCCTGACTGCAGACTCTCCCACCTGGTACCTGCAGGGCTCCCAAGTGACCAAGGTGAAACAGGCCAGTGTTCACCACCCTTAAGAAGGCTCTGCCCTCTGACCACAGTGCGGATGTCCAGACGCGAGTCCGCTGACTCACCGAACCCACACACAGCAGCCTGCTACGCAGGTTGCATCCTGAGCAGAAGACCCGGAATATGTCCTTGTTGGCAGCGATGGGTCCTTCAGGACATAGTCCTCCCTCCAGCCGGCTGCAGAGGATGGCAACTGACCATGTGCCATTGGGATGGTCAGGACTGGTCACCCAGGGCACAGAGCTGGAGAATAGGAAGCCTACAAACGTTGTGTACATTGAAGTAGCGCAACGAGGAGGTCTGGTCGCTAAGGGGTTAGGCCTGGGTTGCTAAGCCCAGGGTCTGAAGTTGGAGACCGCCATCAGCTACTCCACAGAAAGATGGGGCTCTCTCCTCCCATACACAGTTACAGTTTGGGAAACCCACAACAGGTCATCAAGTCAAAATGAACCAAACAATTGCGTTTAGTTCTATGACTCCCAGAAAGAGGAGTCCATATGGGGGGGGGGGGGGGGGGAAGTGTGGCAATGAATTGTGGTAGCAATTGTACATTTGTGCTTGATGCCATTGAGCAGTAGGATATATATATTTAATACAATTGTGCTTAATGTCATTGAAGTATAGAATGATACTATATATATACATATATGTGAGATATATATATAGATATATATATAAGATTCAGGGGCTGAGCCCCAGGTGCGTAGTGGTTGAGTGCAGGACTGCGGCCCACGGACTTGGAGGTTCAAATCCAGCAGCAGCAAGGCTGGGTAGCTCCCACGACCACCAGAGGGCAGTGATGCCCACACACACACAAAAGAAAAGATTGACCGTCTTGGAAACCCGTGTCAGCAGCCTTACCATGTGCATCAGGATCCCTGTGACTCAGCACTCACTCAATGGCCGTGTTTGTCTTTAAGATCCACACAGGAGAAACCGGTCCCTGGTACAGGACACCAGGTTTGTATGCAAGCGGTCAGCCAGAACGGAGGAGGGCCAGGGAGGAGATGGAGGGACACAGTGGTGGTTGACAGTGACCGAGCGATGGTGGTGAGGGTGGCGCAGGGGCAGGCCGCACTTCCTTCTGTTGGGCATGAGGTGTCGGTGAGTCAGAGCCAGCGTGAGGGTGCACAGCAGCACCACCGTACATTCAGGATCTGGCACTTGGTTATTAATGGTACTCATTATTCAGAACTGATCATGAAAATGTTATCATTTAAGAGCAAAAGGGAATACTGTCTCTCTGCCGCAGAGACATTATCCTTAAGACATTAAGGATATCCTTATGACATTAAGCTTTACCAGCAGGCTAGGAGGTTTCTTCTGGGACTCGCATTGATTCCCAATTGGGGGCCATAGGCATAGATATGGGCTAGATAGGCCCTGGGTTCCCCTGGGTGGAAGCCAACAGCTTGGAAGCAGTTGCTGTCTTCTGGAGTACAGGGGAGGGCTTGGGAAGTCCTTTCATTCCCCCTCGTGAATGAGGCTGGGATCTGGGGTTCATTAGGCGGTAGGGGTGCAATGTGGTCTCCTTCACTGGAAGCCGCCACCAAGTCCACTTGGGTAACACCTGCAGAGTCTGTGGCTTGGGCTGGAAGAGGCCTATACCACCTCACTGCCAGGGACCTGCAGGGACAGTGGGCAAGCCCGGCCAGGAGCGTGGACCACAGGCTAAGGAAGTATTAACTCATAAGACAGACCAGGTGTTGGGGGTTTCTGCCCTACATGGCTGCATAGAGCTGACAATGTGCAGCGATTCAAAGACACCCAGGGGCTAGTATTCCACCTCAGTCACCATCTGCAAGGGAAATAAACAGGACAAAGAACTGTCTCTTTACCTTTGGCTTCTGGCAGTTTAAATATATTTAAGTTTGGGGGGTGCTTGTTGTTGCTTTTTAAAAATATGTTCTTCATCCTTCTGTGCTTTTCCGGGTAAGGTCTTTGGATTAGGATTTGATATTATTTTTAGAAAATTGGAGGCGGGCTGAGCCCCGGTGGCGTCGTGGTTGTGTGCGGGACTGCGGCCCACTGGGACGGAGGTTCAATTCCAGCAGTGGCGCTGGGCCTCCTACTCCCACCACCGGAGAGCAGTGAGGCACAAACAAAAAAAAAAAAAAAGAAGAAGAAGAAAATTGGAGGCTATTATTATTTCAAATACTTCTTGCCCATTCTTTATATCTTCTTCTGGGGTTCCAGAGGAAATAAAACGGAACCTGGGAGCTTCAGAACTCCATGCTACTGTCTTGTTTCTCTGCGTCTTACAAGTTTTTCATCCTTGACATGCTCACCAGCTTGTACCAGGCAGTACCATCTGACCACTTTTCTATTAGTGGAAAACATCTGAGTTTTCCTTCTCTGGCACATTACCACCTCATACACGCTCCACCCCTTACAGCCTTTACCATCTACTGGGTCATGTAATGTAGACCCACAGTCCGCCCACCCTATCTTCTCTTTTCATTTCACACAAATAGAAGTGTACGGTTTCTACCAAATTTTCTTCAAGTTCATTCATTTCTCCCCTGTCATACCACTGATGTACTCTTTGAAGGCATTCTTCATCTGCTTTCTTATTTTCAGCACATCCACCTGGCTCTGTTTCCCTCTGGGCTGAAACCCCCCACTGTTGATGGGTGTTGTATGCCTTTAGAGCACAGACTCTGTTTACGTTGAACTGTCTGATCATTGTAATATGATCACGATTCGAGGTCCAATGATTGTCTCCTGACAGTGGAGTTTTTGTTCTTTGTCTCAATTGGGGCTCAAACCTGCACATCATTTGTAAGATAGTAGAGACAAGGACGGGAGTATTTATGCCTAAAAATGAAGACCTTTCCCTGCTAGGTCTTCAATCTAGTCAGTTGAAGTGAGTCTTGGCTTTGTAGTTGCCACTGGCTCTAGCTGCCTGCCTGATGCTTTGGGCGGGGTTTATTCATGGTGGTTTCTTTCCTGGGCTCTAGGTCTTTCTCTGAGTTCACACAGGGTCCTTCCTGATCTTCCCAGTGGCAGAATTCTGTAACATTACCCAATCCCTGCTTGCCTATTGGCAGTAAGCTCTCTGTTGTCCTCACCCTGCTACACTCTTAGAACACACCCTGGGTGTTGGGGTCAAAGTTTCTCAGGAATTCTGGACTTTCTCTAGCGTCAGTGACCTCAAGCAATTTAGACAGCTTCCTGTTCCCTCCCCTAGAGTTTTCCACTTTTCTTCATTCCCTAGCCACAACAGGTCTTTACTTAAACACAGTAGCAGGGTTATGCTGCCCATCTCTCAGTGGGTTAGGTGTTATGGGGTTTTTTTTCATGAGAGACAAGGATCCAGGCTGAGAAAGACCCATGAAGGATCCAACCAGAGAAAGAGACACCCTCCTCCATGCATCAGACATGCACCGGTGGGATTTCTCCAATATCTTTTCCCAAGTTCTTCAGTAAAGGTTTATGGAGAAGAGCTACGAGTGAGTGCAAATTACCATGTCTGTGGTGCCAAGTTTCTGTTCTCTCTTCACATGTAATATACAGAATATTTTCAGACTGAAAGATTGGTATTCACTTGTATGGAGTCCTCTCTCATGTGTCACACAGGCACCAGCCTTTTTTACATGTGTCGCTAGCTAGGTGCCATACTGAGGAGCTTTGGTGGTAGTGAGTAAGCCGGTTGGCTGGAAACCAACTGGATACTAGCAGGTACTCTGGGGGAAACCTGTGAAGCTTATAAGCTAGGTAATGCTCTGGGGCAGTTCTTCTATGTACTGTAGGGTGACAATGAGTCAGAATGTAATCAAGAGTAATAGTCTGACCTTGGGGGTTAACCTGTAATGTCAGTTCTCCACCAGTTCAGGAAAAGTTATTATTTTCTAGATTGTTCACCTTTTTCATTGCCTATAAAACTTCTACACATCTCTTAAAGTCCTCATGAGGTTTCACTCTCTGCTATGATCTCTCTGCTCTTCCCATTCTGAGTGTGTGTAATATGTTACTCCTGTGAGCTGTGGAATTGGACAGACATGCATGCAAACCCCAGAAGCATATTTTATGAAATGTCATACCATCTCACTTGAACTGTCAAAGCATTTTTTTTTAAACACATTCACCCAATCTACAACAGGGAAATGACTCCAATTCAGCAACCCTCCAAGTCAGAAAATTTCCCACAGGCTCTCCAAGGCTTTTGGTAACATTTATTGTTGCCGAGGACCCATTTTCTTCTCAGAGATGGGTAGGTTTCAGGAGCTGAACTTTTCTTTCACAACAATGCTTCATTTTCTTGTTTTGTTTTTGTTTCTTGGGGGGGGGGGGGCATCACTGCCCTCTGGGGTCGTGGGAGCTACCCAGCCTTGCTGCTGCTGGATTTGAACAGCCAAGCCAGTGGGCCCTCAACCACTGCACCACCAGGGTTCAGCCCTCACAACAGAGTGCTTTAAACAGTGTGCCACAAGTTTGAGCGTCAATTCTGAGAAGCCAGTCTGCGAAAGTCTTTGGATGGTATAAATGCCAAAATCCATGTGCAAAGTCCTCACAAAGATTACGACTACTAATTTCCTTCTGAACATTAACCTGACATGGAGCTCATCCTAAGTCAGTCCTTCAGGAAGAGTTCGTTGGAAAATGGAGTTTTCCACCCCTCTCCAGTCTACCCTGGCAGCAGCAGTCTCTCTTTGGGGGCTCACCTGGGTGTGTTCTTGATGGAAATCATGTTCCTGGGGGTCTCAGAAGTCATGTCCAGAGTAAGTTGGAAGGTCCCAGACCAATCCTGAAAGTTCGTAACATAATGTATATGTCCTAATATGATCCCTAAGAGGTGCCTGATTCAAGAAATAGTATTTGCATATTCACACTGAACAATGCATAAAGACAGAAGAATCCATGTTTCTGAGTCACCGTGCTGGCAAGGCATAATCAAAGTACCAAGGACTGCCAGAACAAACAGATCTGTCTTGGAAGAAGTACAGCCAGAAGGCTCCTTAGAATCCAGGCTGCCCAGAATCTACTTACATCAGGTTCTCTGGATGTGCTATCAGGAGAAACCGTTCCCTGAAGAAGGACATCCTGCTTGGGAAAGGGTCACTGAAAATTGGAAAATCCATCAAGGAGATGGATGTAGTGGCTCCAACAATGGGCTTCAACACAATCGTGGGGTGTGGAAACAGGTCCGGCGCACAGGGACGTGAGGGCAGCGGAGTCAATTCAATCATGCCCCAGACTCCGGAGACTGGCTTGGTAGCGCAGATGTAACTTTATTACAGCTTCTACAAGGCTTATATAGGTTTCATCGACCAATCAGATCATTTCTTTCACATATTCCTGGTTTTCAAACATGTCCTTAGGGCTGAGCCCCAGTGGCGTAATGGTTGTGCGCGGGACTGCAGCCCACTGGGTGGGAGGTTCAAATCCAGCAGCTAAGGCTGGGCCTCCTACTCCCACCACCAGAGGACAGTGATGCCCCCCCCCCCCAAAAAAAAAGAACAAAAAACCAAAAACAAACATGTCCTTATAAGGCCACAGGCTTGCTGCATGAAAAACGATTGGCCCAGAATGTGGTCCATGTAAATGAGACCTAGCTGGCTGAGCCAGCCTGTCCAATTGTATTACAAGACTATTTTACCCAATCACATTCCAGGGCCAACCACCCAATAGTGGTACAGGAATACTATCAGCCAGTCATGTTACAGGATTTTAGTTGATCACGGGAAGCTAGAAGCATTCTAATAGGCCGTGTTTCAGAAGTTTAAAGTGGAAGGTTACCAGGGGAGCTGGGCACAGAGCGCGGGGCGGGGCTTCCTCCCAGACTGCCCCCTGCGCCTTCTTCCCCGGTCGTTGAGCTCCGCGGGCTCCTGACCGGGCGGAGGTCTCCCGGCGGGGCGCTCCGAGGCTCGCCTCCCTGCGCGCGCGGGTCCCCGAGGGCCGGACCTGCGCCCCGCGCGCCTCTGCGAGCGCTGAGTTCAGGATCCAGAGCGTCTGGTCTTGTTCGCCCCCAGCGGCTGCGCCCTCTGGGTAGCGCCAGCATGGCGAGGCTGCTGCCCGGCGGGGGACCGCCCTCCGACGACGCCTGCCCCTTCGCCGTCGGGTGGTGGAGGAGTCGTGCTTGAGGCAGCTGCCATCGCGTCAGCAGCCCTCTCCCCCATGACCCCTGCCCGGGAACTGGAACCCTCCTGGAAGCTGAGGGCGAGCCCTCCAGCCAGGTAGCAATCCTTGTCCAGCCCCTGGGGCGTCGATGTAGTGCAGCCATTTATGACACACGGAACAGTGACCCTTGCCCAGAGCATCTGCCACCAGATGTGGCCCAGGCCCTGGACTCAAGAGGGCAGAGGCCATCTATGCATATGCCCACCCACCCCGGACCCCCTCTCCAGGAGTCACTGGCAACGTCAGACTTTCACAGAAGAAACCACATTTAATGTGGATCAACCTTCAAGTCCTAAGGATTCATAAGCAAGCTGAGGAAGGACACTGTAACAGTTGGTACCCCCTTGTTGCTCTTAAATGATAAATACCATTTTATCCTCCATAAATAATCAAGTGCCAAATCTTGCATGTTTGTATGGCTGTTGCATATATATATATATATATATATATACACACACACACACACATATATATATATTCACTGTGGACACACACATCTTTTTGTTGTTTGAAAAAAGCCATGTCTTTGGGTCAGAAAATGTTACTAAGTTTACATCTATAACTTGTAATTGTGAAGAGTGGAGAAGAAGTTTCACACTGTTTGATCCCTTTCCCTCAATCTCTCACCCCCCCCCCCCCACTCCCAAGCAAGAGGATAAATAAATAGAGTGCAGTTATCATATGGCCCCTCCTGTGCTGGCGAAGCTGAAATGTGGGGGAGCGGAAGATGGGGAAGAGGCTCAGAAGCCCTGGTCTGCAACGGGAACGCCAAGCAAGGCTGAGGAGCCCAGCACTCTATTGTCAAGCAGGAAGCATGTCCATCAAGTCTGGACTGAGCATCGAAGCTGCAGGAGAATGTTACCTCAGGGTAGGAAGCCTTCAGCTCTCCCTCAAATCTGGTTCTACAGCCAGCGTCTCCAATGCCTCTCCCCTGCTGAAAGCTCCAAATCAGAAAGGGCTGCCTCTGTATCAGGAGTTAGACAATGCTCTGACAAAGGGAATTCAGGGGGCTGAGCCCTGGTGGTGTAGTGGTTGAGTGCGGGACTAGCTCACTGGCTTGGTGGTTCAAATCCAGCAGCAGCTCTCCAGGAGCAAGGCTGGGCCTCCCACTCCCACCAGATGGCAGTGATGCCCCCCCCCAAATAAATAAAGGGAAATCATTCCTGAAATGGAACCCTGTGATCTTCCTCTACCAACACTACATTACATTCCAATCCAATACACCATATTTGCCGGACCATAAGACACACTTCCCCCCACCCAAAAAAAAGTGGGGGAAAATGAGGATGCATCTTATGGTCAAAGGTGTGGTACCCCAGAACATTTGTTTATGATTCCATGTACCCGCTTACTGTCTGCTGCTGTTTGCATGCTATGGATTGCTGTGTGATCAGGGGAAATCGCGCCTCCCGGATTCTCACTGTCTTGTCAGGTGACGTGATCGGTACAGCACACGCTTCCCCTGCTTGTGTATGACACTGACAGGCTGACAAGATTAGAACATTGAGACAGGAGGCAGCTGGGTACGGTACCAGGTAAACGTCCCATCCTGGACTGTGTGATGCAGCAGTGTCCTGACAGGCAGGCAACGGGCCCGTCATGGTCGGAGAGAGTCACAGAGTCTCTCCTGTCATGCAAAGCCCTTCCTGTCAGGTGGGTTGGTGCCCTTTAATAGTTATACCAAGCGGTTTGAGTTATCGTAAATTACAATACTGATGTATGATATGTGGAGATATGTCTCTTATAACAGCTGACAGTTCTTTCGCTGCTCTATTTTCCCAAGAAAAGCTCCATTTCTCTAATGGTACAAAATGTCAAAGATTAGCATATAAAAGTCCATTTGAACTGAAGTTCGTAAAATATGCAAACGAACATGTAAACAGAGTAGCAGACCATTCTGGGCCACTTCCCACTGAAAAAATGATGAGAATGGAGAAAACAGAAGCTGCAAAAACTCGATAAAATTAAGCACACTTTTTGTGGGCATGCTGAAAAATGGTCACATTTAGAAGTGGACATGAAAGAATGGATCACATGTCACTGGAATATGGGCTTCTCAGTTTCTACAAAAAATGATCATCTATGAAGCCAAACGCATGCTGTAGAAAAAGGCATTAACGGGGTAGCTCCCACGACCACCAGAAGGCAGTGATGCCCCCCCCCCCAAAAAAAAGAAAGAAAAAGGCAGTAAGGATTTTACGGGGTCACCATCTTGGTGCTTCGGATTTATGAAGAGAAGCAGCCTTGCTATGCACACCAAAACTAGAATTACACAAAAAATACCACCAGAATATGAGTTGAATAAGTAATTGTGAGCAACGGAACTTCATAAATTCTGACACTAGTGATGATGAGTTTTTAGTGTTTCCAGAAAACTAGAAAAGCGCCTCACAGTCTTTCCTCATTTGTTAATGAAAGTGATGATGGTTCTTAACACCACTGTTGAGTTTAGACTGTTAAATATTACCGTATTTTGCTTTATTTTAATAAATGTTTTAATATACTGATACTATTTGGTTCAGGGCCTTTTTTCTTCTTTTCCTGCTTTAAAAACTGGGCACGTCTTTTTTGGGGGGGGCATCACTGGTGGTCATGGGAGCTACCCAGCCTTGCTCCTGGAGAGCCACTGCTGGATTTGAACCACCAAGCCCCTGGGCCACAGTCCTGCACTCAACCACTACACCACCAGGGCTTAGCCCCAAAGATCTTTTTTTTTTTGAGAATTAAAGTCAGCCTGACCTAATCTCCATGGTATTTTATTTTGTTTGTTTGTTTTTGTTTGTGTTTGTGGTTTTGTTTTTGGGCATCACTGCCCTCTGGTGGTCATGGGAGCTATGCAGCCTTGCTGCTGCTGCTGCTGCTGCATTTGAACCTCCAAGCCAGTGGGCCGCAGTCCAGCACTCAACCACTACAACACCGGGGCTCAGCCCTCGGGTGCATCTCATGATCCAAAAAATACGGTAATCTTCTCATGTGCTTGAGAAGAGAGGTCAAGCATGGGGATCCTCTAAAATGGAGAAGGTGTGCATTAGGAAAGGCACAGGTGGAAATCAGGAGAGAGTCACTAAATATGCCCGAAGCCCTCCAACTGAACATGGGTGTGTCTGTGAGGCGTCTTCCTAAAGGATCTTGAAATTTTCATTGATCAAACAACAATGTAAGCCATTTTCTTTCCATTAAAGAGTCTGGTCTTCAGCCCGAGATATTGACGGTTCTTCTCTGGTTGCCCATAGAACATGTCAGTGACAAACTCCGGTTCCTCCTTGGTCCTGGGTTGGCAGGTCAGGAAATGAATCAGCATTCTTGGTTTACGACACAAATACGTCTTTGCTTCAGCTTCATCTGGCGGCTCCTCACAGGCTGTTTCATCTCGTCATAGGCCGATAGAATCACAGCCCGAAACAAGTTGACCAGAAGACAGATCATGAAGAGATGAAAGACATGAGGAATAGAACACTGAGAACCCTGCTACTTGAGAACTTATTGTTGGGAAAAGCTGAGGCACAGTAAGGGAAGACTGCGTGGAATGAATCAAGTTACTATTGTACCATTCATGCTGGCCGAATACCAGGTAGCCAAAAGCCATGTATACAAAGAAATACCATACTTTTTGGACCATAAGATGCACTTTTCCCCCAAAGTGGGGGGAAGAGAAGGGCGCATCTTATAGTCCGAAGGCATGGTACCCCAGAACATTTTAGTATACTGTGACTTTTGGTTGAGAATATCTTTTTCCTTCTTTTCCTGCTCTAAAAACTGGGAGTGTCTTATGGTCAGGTACATCTTATGATCTGAAAAATTCGGTAACCTATATGGCCACAAAGGCCACATAGCAGATGCCAGGAAGAGCGATTTGGATGATCTTCTGCCAGTCACATCATAGAAGACTCTGGAATACCTAAGGATTTTCAAGATTGTCAGGGAAAACAGGAAACCTAAAAGTATCTTCCCAACATGATCTACTTGAGCAATGGCACAAAATGGAATGGAACATTTTAAAACAAAGGAATAGATTATATACAATCGTCACACAGGAGGCTTTTTCTTGCATAGTGATATAGGCCTCGTCAACAATTTAAGATAAGAAAAATATGAGAATGGCCACATACAAGTAGATTTGGGGTGGGGGGGCATCACTGCACTCCGGTGGTGGGAGTAGGAGGCCCGGCCCCACTGCTGGAATTGAACCTCCGTCCCAGTGGGCCGCAGTCGCGCGCATAACCACTGCGCCACCGGGGCTCCACCCACAAGTAGATTTTTGTATACCTGTTCCAGGTAAGGAACGAGAGACCTCAAAGACGGAAGCACAACAAAACAGATTCGCACCTGGACTGAAAGTCTTAAGTTTCAAAATCACAGCCCAGGTCTTCCTGATAACCACTTATTTGTTTTCTGCCTCTATGGAGCTTCCTCTTATGGACCATTCGTGCAAAGACCCACATTCCATGATTCTTTGTGACTGGTTTCTCTCAGAATAATGTTTTCAAGGTTTGGGCTAGAGTATGTCAGGACTACATTCCTTTTTGTGCTGAGTAATATTTCAGTGTTGCCAGATCCACTTTTGTTCACTCATCAGCTGATGGCTAGCCCGGATCTTTCAGCCTTTGGGCAACTGTACCCAGTACCGCTATGAACACCCCGTACACTTGTGTTCATTTCCCCCTTTTGGCTGTGATTTTAGGTGAAAGGATCCAAAGAACATTGGCCCACCACATATTCTTAAACAAGCTTGTTTTGTGACATGGATCGCCATTCACACAATGCTGCAGCACACTTCCCCTTTCCTCCCTGTGGTTGTCCTCCCCAATCCTTCTTTCTTGCTCCTTCCTGCTTCTCCAGAGCGAATGCTGCCCTCGGGGTGTCCTGTGATTGGTTGATCTCAGGGATGTGGGCCTTCCTGGCTTATGGTTCATCTTAGAGATCTATGTTTCTTTTTTTTTTTTTTCAGATTTTTTTT
>PVJH01030448.1:0-24814 GCA_004026705.1 Nesogale talazaci
AATTGGACACTTTGATCTAGTCCCTATTCAGCCCTTGGAGGCCCAGGCCATGTGTTAAATAACACTGAGACTTTAGATTCTGTTCTTTTGAGAATAACAACATCCTTCATGACCCACACCAGAAGACTTAGATGTGGAAAGCCCACAACGTGAACTGGACTTCACCTCAAACTCACCTGGAGCACATTAAAGGCACTGGCATACTCTCTTAGACTTAAGACTGAAACACCCCACTGTGAAAAGCAGCAGATGACTGCGGTCCCAAGGCTATGGCATTGGTGGTCATTAGACTTTGGTTTGGATTTCTTGCTTTGAGGTTGCCCACGGAATGGTAGCCTGGGACTGCCATATATTTACTATTTTAATACCCTCCTTGCTTTATTATGACATATTTTTGTCTGGCAGGCATGGTTCTGCCTTCATGAGTTATTAAAAAAAAATTCCCTATGACCAACTCCCATTGCTTGTGTAAATAGATTTTCATGTGTACAAATCAGCGATTCATGTATTGTGGTCTGAAGCTAATTTAGGTTAGCTAATATAGGTATATTTTCCTTTTTTCAACAATGTTTTCATTGGCTAATTTAAGGACACTATCAATAGTTTTCTGGTTACATTATGCCCCGGGGAGATTATCTATAATGTTCTTTATCATAAAGGATAAGGATGGCTCTAAAAGTGAACCAAAGACATATGTAAACCATATATATGTTAATTATAGCCCCAGTCTAAGAACAATTAGTTCTTATGCCATGGTCCCCATGAAGAGATCATTGAAGATATGGGTGCTATAACAAAATGTAGAAACCAAGTGGTGTTCAGATATTAGAAAGAAATGCACCTGGGATCTTAAAGACTTGCCATCAAACAAGCAGCCAAACTAAGTGAGGCATCAATTATGTCCATTTGGAAGAAACACCCCAGCCTGTGTGATCCAAGGATTGAAAATAGTAAAATCCAAATCTGAAAAAGGGAATGCTTTCAGAGTTTAAATTGTGAACACCCAGTTTGCAGAAGGCGATGCATGATAATGAAACTCGAAAATCCGTCTGCAGGGGTTCCATATGGATTACACTTCAGATGAATTCCTACTAATCATAGTCATGGGATGGGAATAGCCTTGCAATGTAAAATTGATCATGGGAGATGCAGTTAAACTAAAATGCAATGCCTTATTATTTGATCTCCCTTTTGACTCATTTAAAAGTTGTTTCAGTTTTACTATTTTCTGTTTTCTTTTTTTATTGGGGGTTTTCTGCTTTTTCTAGTCATCAGAGTTTCAATTCTCTCTTTCCTTTCAAAAGTCACTTTTTTTAAGTCATTTTATTGGGGGCTCTTACAGATCTTATCACAATTCATGCATCCATGCATTTTGTCAAGCACATTTGACCATATGTTGTTATCATCATTTTCATTATTTCTTTTTTAAAAAATCATTTCTTTAAAAAAATCATTTCTTATGTGTATTCATTCTCTTTTAGCATTTTGCTAGAAGCAGCAAGAAGCAACCAACAGATGATTGTAGTGTTTGGGTTTCTTTAACGATGGCTGCCACTCCTGACACCCTTCTATTGATTTGGGAGATCTATGTACTCTCTCCTCTTTTTGAGTCTGGATAGATTTCTTTGGGCAAAAGAATTTTAGCTTAAAAAACTGGGGGAAATTATCTCGTGTGACTTCTAAGACTAAGTCATAAAAGAACATGCAACTAGTTTTTTTTTTTTTTTGAAGGGCAGGGGCCAGGACACTGAGTGGAATCCTGAGTTGCCATATAAGAAAACTTGATTACATGAAAGCTGTCATGTTGGAGAGACCATCTGCAGCTCTGATTGACCGTCCCGGGGAAGCCACCCTTCAAGAATTCACCCCAGATATATGATTTCCCAGCCCATCCACCAGCTGAGCCCACCAAGTGATACCATATGGTACAAGAGAGTTACCCAGCGAAGCCCTATCAGAATTCACAGTCCACCAAATCAAGTCAAAGAATACGAGAGGTGCTTTAAGCCAGGCATCACCACATGCTTTCTGTAAAGAACCAGATAGCAAATAGTTTAGACTATGCTCGCCAGATGTTTCCTGTTATAATTACTGAACTCTACCACTGTAGTACAAAGGCAATCACAGATAACATGCAAATGATAAGTGCGTCTGTCTTCCAGTAAATCTTTATTTCCAAAAACAGGCAGCAAACCAGATGTAGATCCCCTAGAATAGCATTCATTGACCTCTATCTAGTATATTAAGTTTTAAAGTAGCTTTTTACATAGAAATAAGCCATCAACACACCAGTCGTGTGTCTTTTTCCCAATGAGTTTTTCTATAGTTACAGGTCCCATCAAAATGTGGTTTTGCTTCTAAGATATGACAGGGGGCACTTTGACCAGAGGTTTTATACTGGCGTGATGTGAGTAGAGAATCTACATTAACGTTACCCAAAGAAATTGTTCTTTGTACATGGTTCTTAAGAAATAATTTCAGGGCTGAGCCCCGGTGGCGTAGTGGTTGTGCGCGGAACTGCGGCCCACTGGGTTGGAGGTTCAAATCCAGCAACAAGGCTGGGCCTCCTACTCCTACCACCAGAGGGCAGTGATATCCAAAAAAGAAAGAATAGCTCTAGTAGACACCAGTGTCTTTGATGAGGCCCGGTGATGCAGTGGCTGAGACCCACGTGATCCACAGTGTGATACCTCCAGCAGCTCCACGGGAAAAGGATCGGACTTTCTACTCTAGCTACAAGTTCAAAACCCCCCACGTCAGCCTTGACTTGTTGGCAGTGAGTCTGGTGAGAGTTTTCAGGCCATACCAAGGGATATCCACCTTTCGATCGCTTCACACTAAGGACCAACTTCAGGAGAGAAGGAGTGAAGTTTGAGTAACACAACGAAACCTCCCATAGAAACTCTGAACATGACAACTCCATGGGCTTTCTGCGTGGTAAAAGGCATTTGTGCAAGTGGGAGGGGAGCACACTGCTTTCTGGGACATAGGTGCACCCGCCATGTGGGGAACGTTCCCAATCTCACTCTGTGGATCTCTTGATTTAGATTCTTGTTGCAATAAATAAATTGCAACCATGTATGTAGTGCTTTCTATGGGTTCTATGAGTCCTTCCAGCAAGTTCTGAAATCTGAGGGGGTGAAAGCCAGCAACACATCAGCATGAGAAGGCTGGGCGCCCCTGAGTTTATGGCTGGTAACTTTAAAAGATAGAATTTGTAGCCAGCTGGTCAGAAGTGAGGGTCCCAGGGAGATTTCCAAGCTTGCAGCTAATATCTGATGTCTCGGGCAAACTTGGCAGTCTGGAACACTCTGCCCTTTGGCTGGTGAGGTCTGCCATCATGGTCTCCAGATGGTCAGAGGAAGAAATACTGCCTATGCAGCTGGCATCAGAACAGAAGTGGGAACACAGGGACAGAATTGATCATCAGCAGATTTCTATTGATTGACACAATCTGTGAATCTTGGTCTGTCTTGGTGTCAGACCAAGGTGGCATTTCAATTTTCCCCAAAGAGTCACCAGCATTCACGTCTGCAATCTATACCCTTGTTGCAGGCAGTCCAATGGCCATGCTAATTCCACAGATGTCCAGTTTTATTGTAGCAGGATCTCTTTCCAAGCACCAAACTCCATATCACTTTGACTCACCTTTCTTTTTCAATGAAGGGACCAAATATAAGCACCCCACGGCTTGTGCTGGGAAGATTTCAACTCCTTCTATCCTGTTGTGTGGGACAAAGACTGGCCTTTTCCACAATGATATACTCCAAAATAGTAAGCAAACTACTTACCAGCATTAGGTGTGGAAGTTAAGTGAGCTAGGCTCCCTGAAGGTCCCAGTTATCTGAGACCTTTGTGTGTCTCGCTATAAAGCTGGCTCCCTTTCCTTGAAGCCTGTGGGCAGGATTCCAGAACCACTGTCAATGGCTTCTAATCAGACAGACCTGTTTATCCACCTCCAGAAGTCTCTTATCACATCCTTCTCCCCCAGGTCACGTAGGCATCCTTAAGATCACTCCCCTTGTTACCATATAGCCATTAAGACAACCCTCTTGTGACATGTCCCTGACCAGTGACAACAGGGCTCTTGTTTAAATTAAATAAGATTATTTAAATGGAGGAAATAAAAGTTCGCTCTCTCTCCACGTGGACCACCCAACTGACGGAGGTGAGCATGCTACCATGAAATGGGTCTGACTCTTAGGATTTCTCTCTCTTTCATGCTCTCTATAGCTTTATTATAATACATAATTATCGCTGTACAACTGCGCCTATTGAACCCGCGATGTATGTATCAGAAGTCGGCTTTTTCTGACACTGTTGTTCAGCCACCCTAAATACATACTTCCAACTTCTCATCTGAGACGGCTGCCCCAGCTTCCCCATCACGTTCACATTCTGGCCAGCTGGAAAAGGGGGAAGGTGAGGAGCAGGGCATGACTCAGAAATCACCGGCATCACTTCTACTCGCCTCGCACGAGTTAAGACATTACTCAATGAGACATGATGCTGTCACATCTGGATACAATGAGGGCTGGTCAATTTGGTCAATGGTACCTAAATGGTCAGATGATCAGTTAAAGCTTTGATTTCATCAATGTTGTCAGGTGCCATGGGATTGGTTCTGACCCATAGCACCACAGAACAAAACCCTGGATAGTCCTGTACCATGCTCACAATTGTTCCTAGATCTGAGCCCACTGTTTCAGGCACTGTATCAGTCCCTCTGATTGAGAACCTTCCTCTTTGTTTCTGCCCATCCGCTTTACTGAGTACGCGATATCTTGCTTCTCCAGGGACTGGTCTCTCCTGACATGTCCAACGTAGGTAAGGTGAAGTCTTGCCATCCTTTTGTTGCCATGATTTCATGGTAGGAACAACTTATCAAAAGAATGTTCTGGTTATTATAGGTAAGAAAAGGTTCCTTAGTCATTTTAGCTACCAAAGTATAGTACCCTGCAAAAGTTGGAATCTGGGCGAGGAGGAAACTGTCAGACTAACAACTCAAATATTTTCCAGTAATTGAGAGTCATTAAAATAAAATAGTGGGGGCTGATCCCCGAGGGTGTAGTGGTTGAGTGCAGGACTGCGGCCCACTGGCTTGGCAGTTCAAATCCAGCAGCAGCTCTCCTGGAGCAAGGCTGGATATTCCACTCCCACCAGAGGGCAGTGATGCCTAAATAAATAGATAAATAAAATAGTGGTGTGCAACACTACTTAATGCTATTGAACTATGGGATTATATGATATAAGTATTAACTCCCAATCAATAAAAAGTAAAATTTTTGTAACTAGAATAAAATAGTGGTAAGACTACACCCTGTCAAAGATGGATCACTTGCAAGACCCAGAAAAACTCGGCAGTCCTGTGGATTCCCAGCTCTCGCAGGTTTGGTTTTGGTGATAATAACGTCTGGCTCTGTATAAATTTCAAGACACTAGACATCTGCCAAAGTGAAAATGTCTCCCCTCTTCCCACTTGGGCCCGCCACATGTCAGAATCATGAAATAAAATCAAAAAGCCTGGTCAGGTCTGTGACTCCACCTCCAAGCATGGATAGTAAGAAGGGAAAAGTAGATATGGCACACTCTTACTTGACTAGCATTGTCAGGAGGAGCTGGTGTTGGGATTTTTCTGGGTCTCACGTGTACTTTGGACATGCTCCCTTGAGGTCTTAGTCCCTGAAGAAGGGCTTTGTGCTTGGTCAAACAAAAAGAGGGAGGCTATAAGTGGGGTGCATTGATACAGAGGCTGCAACAAGGGGTTCAACTCTAGGAGCCATTCTAAGGATGGTCCAGGGCTGGGCAGTGTCTCCGACTGTGATCCCTGAGTTAAAACTGACTCCACCGCACCAAGAAATAGCAGCAGCCACAGCAGCCAGCAGATGTTTAAACCTGACTCATCTGTGGCACTTTTACATATTCTTTGGCACCACCACCCCTTCTACAGACCCCCCCCCCATCGGTGAAGGTGTATCCCCTGAAATTCTCCTGACGCTGGTAAAAACAGCATGGGATTTATCACTGTTTCCTCGTGCTGCTGTAACACTTGGTACCCCGGGAGCACTGCCGAGTAAACGTTGAACGGCTAACCTCCAGTTTGACAGTTCAAGCTCTCCAGTCACTCGATGGGAGAAAGATGGAGCTCTCTACTCAAAGGTTTAGAGCCCCGGAAATCGCGCAGAGGGTCACGATGCATCAGAATGGACTTGATAGCAGCGGTTTGGGGCTGCGACACAAATGCCACAGGTAGGGGACTTTAAAGAACAGAACATTGATTTTTTTCACAGATCTAAAGACTGACAGTCCAAACCAGGGTCCCAGAGTCTCAGCTGTGCCAGTTCCTTCTCTGGTAGGAGGGCAAAGCATCTTTCCTCCCCGGAGTGTGTACTTCATCTGCTCTTTTTTAGAAGTCAGAGGTGATTGACGTTCGAGCCCGTCCTCGAGGTAGATTATCAGGTTAGGGTCTAATTAACATAATTACAAGTTCAGGTTGAGGTTGAAGAAAATGGAAACAAGTCAGCAAAAAAACGAAATATGGCCTTGAGTCTATCGCATTCCGCTTCTGAGAACAGCTCAAGAATGAATTTGACTCACTGGACACGAAAGACAGAAGAGCTGATGTGAAAGATCAAAGCGGATACCATAAGAGACGCTGAAACTTGCTCTCAATCACGGCGTAGCTAAGGCACGTTGAAAAACTGATGACTTCAAAAAGATGAATAGAAATTTTCAAAGGGCGACTCGAGAAAATAGTAAAATGTAATACTGAAGTATGCAAAGACGTAAAGTTAGAAAACGAAATAGGAAGAATGCACTCAGCATATCTTAAACTGAAAGACCTAAAAGGATCAAGTTTAGAGTTTTAATGTTGAAAGATTCCCTGAGCAAAATTTTGAGTGACGCAGAAAGCATCAAAATAATATTTAAAAGAATTCACAGCGTGATTCAACCAAAAAGAACTAGTCAGCATTAAACCATTTCAAAGGTAGCATATGAGCATGAGCCAAAAGTTCTTGAGATTAACCATCACACTTGAGGTTAGCAGTCCAGTGCTTACCTGGCAGTGCTCCCGGGGCCCCAAGGAAGATGTTGAAACTGACCGAAAGTGTTAATTGGGGGAGAGAAAGCCTCCAGGAATTAATGTAATATCAATTGAAATGTTTTTAAAATGTGAATAACAATGACTACAAGAAAGTAGAAATGTTCTTAAAATTGATTGTGGTAGAGACTCTACAACTCATCTTGACATGTGGATGAAATGCCAATAAAATTGTTTCCACAAGGAGGTGGTGTTGACCAACCCAGGGACAAGGGAACAACCAATGATTCAAAATCAGTGTCAAGGTTGGGGTGAGAGGTCTGATGGGGATTGATCAAGAGTAATGTAACAGAGAGAAATTACTGAAATCCAATGGGACAAGAGGAAGTAAAAGGAAATAGAGGAAAGAACTGGGGGGAGGGCATTTATAGAGGTCTAAATATAGGCATCTACATAAGTAAATATATTTATATATGATGATGGGGAAATAGATCTATGTGTATACACTTAGTATATGGATTAGTATTAAGACAGAAAACGGGCATTAGACCGCCACTCAAGTACTTCCTCAATGCAAGAACACTTTGTCCCATTAAGTTGGCATTCCATGATGCTCACCTTCCCAACACGATCACTGAAGACAAATGAGTGCAAGCACAAAAGTGGTGAAGAAAGCTGATGATGTTCGACTATCAAAAAATACAGCATCTAAAGTCTTAAAGGCTCAAAAGTAAAGGTCATCTAGCTCAGAAGCAACAAAACCCACATGCAAGAATCACACTAGCCTGTGTGACCACAAGATGTCAAAGGGATCAGGTATTCAAGCATCAAAGAACTAAAATTTGTATCATTATGAATGAGGAAAGGTACAGAGTGGGGAAACAAAACCCATCAGTAGGTGAAGTGACATCCCTTTATAGAAGGGTCGCGGTGACAAGGTGAGCCAGTCAAGGTACCGTGTAGCAACAATGAAATATGTAACTTGCCTGTAGTTCGTAAATGCTTCCTCCCCCTCCACTATCATGATCCCAATTCTACCTTACCAATCCAGCTAGACCAGGGGATGTACACTGGCACAAACAGAAGCCAGAAACATAGGAGATTCCAGACAGATGATCCCTTCAGGGGCAGTGGTGAGAGTGGAGATACTGGGATGGTGGAGGGAAGGTGAAATAGAAAGGAGGAACCAATTGCAGGGATCTACAATCAGGCAGTGTGCAATATGACAAAATACTGATAACTTGTAACTTATTAAAGGTTCATGAATAATCCATCATGACCACATAGAATTCATATCATGATACAGGTTTGGTTCAACATTTGAAAATCCATCAACATCATCCATCACATTGAGAAGAAAAATGACAGGAACCAAAGGATAATATAAATAGATGCAGCAAAAACATTCAACAACATTCAACACTCGTTCCCAATTAAAACACTCAAGAAGATAGGGCTGGAAGGAAAATACCGCAATATAATTAAAGCCTAGCATACAAGAAACCAAAAGACCTTCAAAAAAAGAAAAATACCTCATGCTCGTGGATCAAAAGATTCAATATTGTAAAAAGGTCAATCCTACCAAAGGTTCTGTATAGGTCTAACGTACTCCCGATACAAATATCAGCATTGTTTTCCAAAGAAATGGAAAAACTCACTACCAAATTCATATGGAAATGGAAGAAATCCAAAATTGACAACAAAAAAAAAAAACTCCTCAAGAGAAAGAAGGGGGGTGGGGTGGGAATGCAAGGGACAGGAGATTGCATTTCCTGACTTCAAAAATTATTATATAGTCACACTTGGCAAAGCAGCATGATACTGATGTCATTGGTATTATATGTACTCAGATCAATGGATAAGAACTGAAAGTCCAGGAATAAAAACAGCAGAATACAGACAACTGATCTTTGATAAGGCCACCCCTCCCCCCAAAAAAAATAAAATGGGAAACAGATGTCCTTTTTAACAAATGGTGCTGGATGTCAAACTGCAGAAGAATGCACCAAGACCTTTACCTCACGCCCTTACACGAGGACAAATTCAAGTTTGATCACAGACCGCAACATAAAACTCAAAGCTATCAGGCACATCAACAACAACAAAAAATAGGTATAAAGCTAAGCACATTAACACAGAGAATGCATGGGCTATCAGCAATAATGAAGGACATCCACTCAGAGAAAGAAAACATAGATGTGTGGGACATACTTGTGTGTTTCATCAAGAGAGTAAGGAGAAAGCCCACAGACTTGGGAAAGATATTTAGTAATGACATATCATACAAAGGTCTTATTCCTAACATCTACAGAACCCTGCAACTTTACAATAAGAAAAAAGTGAATAGCCCGCTGAAGAGGTGGGCAAAAGGCCAGAACAGAAATGCACAAAGGAGGAAACCCAAATGCCCAATAAACATATGAGAAAAATGTTCCCAATCATTAGTCATCTGGGAAATGCAAGTCAAAAGAACCATGAGATATCCCTCACACCCACAAAGATAGCCCAATTCAAGAAAACAGGAAGCAACAAATATTGAAGGGCATGTGGTGAGATAGAAATTCTCATCTGGCAGGGAAAGGAAGTGAGAGTTAACAAACCCAGGGACAAGTGAACAACAAGTGGTCTAAAATCAATGCAAGGAAGGAGTTGGATGCCTGACTTGATCAAGGATGCCCCTTGTCCTTACTTTTATTCAAAACAGTCACGGAGGTCCTAGCTAATAAAATAAGGCAATGGAAAGATATCAAAGGTGTAGTCTGTGGAAAGAAGATATCATCATTTGCAGATAATATGATTGTATGTATTAAGAACCCCAAAGCCTCCATAATAGGATTGCTGGCGGCAATAGAGGAATATAGCAAAGTGGCAGGATATAAGATCAACAATGCCCTTGGTGAAGGGCAAGGTAACCAAGAGGAATTACTGAAACCCAAATGAAGGCTGAGGATGAGAGTGGGACAAGAGAAAAGGAAAAGAAAATAGAGGAAAGAACTAGAAGGCAAAGGGCATTTATAGAGGTCTAAATACAGACAGGTACATATGTAAATATATGTTATATAACAATAGGGAACTATATCTATGTACATATATTTAATATGTTAAGTATCAAGTTAGCAGCACTGAAGTCACAGTTCAGGGAGATTGGTCAGCCTTGCTGGCCCACGTGAGGCAAACCAAGAGGGGAGTGCAACAGACCAGAAATGGGAGCAAAAATCACAAAGTCCCTGAGGAATCTTAATGGTAGACTTCTGACTGAGACGGAGGCAGGGGGAGCAGCAGGGGGAGCATCACTTGGCACCCCATCTGAACTGGTTGGAGGATACTCACAAGGGGGACACACTGAAAGTCTAAAAATGCAACGGGGGTGGGGTACTAGACCACTCCAACCTTGACTACAGAAAAGGGAATGGGGTCTTGTTGAAGGTGTGCCCCTCAGACCCAAACACCAAGAACTGAAAGGATAAAAGTGCTGTTGGGTAAGTGGGTCCTGGGAGATGGATTCCCAAAAGAAAGGGGGTGTGGATCAATGGATTTTATCAAATTCTGATGACTGTTTAACAAAGGGCTACTCATGTACTTGGGGTCAAAGCGATAATTAGACATGGCAATAAAAAGATTTTTTTAAAGATGTATCATTAACATGAAACTAGTTTCATGGGCTCATTTTTTTTTCCTTTTTCTTTCTCTTTTAGTGTCTGTCTATATAAGATAGGCAGAGTAAGCAATCCCAAGGAGACAGCAACTGATGTGAAGTTGGGGGTGGGGGGGGTTTGGAGGGGCGGTATGGGAAAGGAGATGGCGAGGCTGTGTGTGGAAGAGATGAGCCAATAACGACATGACAGGAGAATAACAAGGGATCTAAACGTGATGGTGAGGAGAAGCAGGCACTCCTGGTCATGTCTGATCAATAGACAATATCAAAGATGAGTTACTGAGAGGAGAATGATGGATCAACATGATAGTGGGGCAGGATGAAAGAAAAAAGAAATAGAGGGGAAAAAACAAGAAGCTAAAAATTATATAGGTATATAGATATGTATACATGTAAATATATAAAGATTAGATAGATAGATGTGCAAATACAAGGAAACAGATGGACTTTGGGCCCCTGCTTTAGTACAAAATCAATTTGTTTTAATAATGTGGCAATGTGAGATACTCATCTTCCTAATACAATAGCTGAAGACAAAATGGGTGCATAAGCAAATGTGTGGTTTTTTGTTTTGTTTTTGTTTTGGGTGGCATCACTGTCCTCTGGTGGTGGGAGTAGGAGACTCATCCTTGCTGCTGGGTTTGAACCTCCAAGCCAGCACGCAACAGTCCCGCACACAACCACTACGCCACCGGGGCTCAGCCAGGGTGTATAAGCAAATGTGGTGAAGAAAGCTAATGGTGCCCAGCTATTAAAAGATATAGCATCTAAGGTCCTAAAGGCTTAAAGTTAAATAATCAGCCATCTCGCAGGGGAGCAACAAAGCCCACATGGACGTAGCACACCAACCTGTGTGATCATGAGATGTCGACAGGAATAGTTGTCAGAAGTTCAAAAAAAGCAACCAAATTGATGTGAAAGAGAATAATCAAAGTGGAGACCCAAAAGAAAAAATCCTGGACTAATATGTCACATCACATAAATGGAGAAAAGGTTGAACTTGTCAAGGATTTCATCTTGCTTGGATCTATAATCGACAGTCGTGGAAGCAGAGTTAAGAAACAAAAGTTCACATTACATTGGGTAAATCTGCTACACAAGGCTTTTTTAAAGTGTTGAAAGGCAAAGATGTTACTGAGGATTTAGGTGTTCTTGCCCCGAAGTCATGGTATTTTCAATGGCCTCATATGCATGTGAAAGTTTGACAATGAATAGGAAATGCCACAGAAAACTTGCTGCATTCGAATTATGGTTTTGGTAAAGAATATTGAAAGTACCGTGGACTGCCAAAAGAAGAAACAGATCTATCTTGGAAGAAGTGCAGTCAGATTTCTCTTTAGTGGCAAGGATGGTGAGACTTTGTCTCATGTACTTTGGACATGGTATCAGGAAACACCAGTCCTTAGAGAGAGATTCCATGATTGGTAAAGTGGAGGGGCAGCGAAAAAGAGGAAGGTCCCTGAGGAAATGGATTAACACAGTGACTGCAACAATGGACTCAAAACCTAAGAACCATTATGAGGATGATGCAGGTTCAGGAGGTGTTTAGCTCTGTTGTATGTAAGGTTGCTGTAAATCAGAACTGACAGGGCGGCACTTAACTACAACAAATTAGCATAATAAAGAACACCCCTGTTTCCAAACTGTATTATAGAGATAAGGATCAGGATTCCACCCCGTTTGAGGGGAGGGGGGAATACACAATGTAATCCTATCAGGATTCCTTCCTTGACCCCCATGGGTTTTGGGTCCTTCATCTCAGGCTCCTTGTGTTGGGAGTCAGCACCCCATGTCCTGTAGCCCTTTGGGGAGACAGCTAAAGCGATCCCTTTTTACATCTCGTATGTAGCCACATCTGGGATAAGAAGAGCATTTTCTCTGCCCCACCCCCTCTGGGGATACAATGACATCTCTCACGTGACCCGTACTACCTTTTAGAGTCCAGCACTCAGTTCGCGATGCAGTCTTTCACAAATCCAAGATCTTGGGCAACTAATTTCATTGATAACCTGCAAGCTCTGGGGGTGCGTGGCAAGTTGTCTGAGTGATATTACTGAAATCTCTCTTGTTTGATTCAAGATAAGAACCCTCTATCTCATCCCAGAGAAGACAGACCCGTAGCAAAAGATCCTCCAAAGAAATTCTCCTCTTCTACTCACTGTGGTAGTCTGGGTAGACTAGAGAAACAAATTCAAGAACACGCATATGGATATAAGGGAGAGGCTTATATACAAGAGGAATGGAACATCGAGAAAGTATCCCAACCCAGTCTAGTCCAAGCCCACAAGTCTGATATTAGCCCATATGTCTGATATCAGTCAATAAAGTCTTCTTCAGATTCATGAAACACATGCAATGACACCAATGCAGAATGATGGGTAGAATGCCTTTGGATCCAGTGGCATTGTAAACATCTCAGCCCTGGCAGGGGTGTCTCAGTGGCTCCTCCAGTTCCAAGGGCATGGAGTCTATTAGCATAGGGCCATGTATCTTGTCAGTAGAGCATGCATCTCCAAGGGAGTGAGCAGTCTGAAAGAGTTTCTCCTGCCTCCAAGGAGGAAATACCAGCGTTTTCCCAGAAGCCTCAAGGGAAGGCCAGGCCCACAGAGGCATCACTGACTGTGACCCGATTGACAGACTAGACTCCACCCCTTCGCTCTTCATCCTCGAATTGACACCAGATTAGTTGACTGCCACACTCACCAAACTCTTATGAGCTGGGGTGAGGAAGGGAAGAGAAAGGGGAAAGGGTTTAGGAGTGGGGCGGTCATCACAGGTTCTCAGAGCCTTTGTCTCCTCTCCTCACATCCTACACAGGTGGACTGTAGCAGTTAGGGAGTCCTGGTGGCTTAGTGGGCTGCAAATGGCAAGGTGAGCCGTTCAAAACCATCATCGACTTGGAAAGAGAAAGAGGAGTCTTTCAATTCCTATGAAGACTTACAGTCTCTAAAACCCACAACAGCAGTTTCACTCAGTCCTGTAGGGTCAGTCTGCGTCAGAATCAGCTCACTGCTAGTGAGTTTTATAGCACTCACAGAATGTTGTTGTTGTTGTTGTTGTTGATGTTGTTGTTGGCTACCATCAACTCACTTCCAGCTCTTGGCCAGGCCACAAGTGCAGAGTAGAATGGCTGGACAAAACTTCCAGGGCTGTGACCTTTGGGAAGTAGATCTCCCCAGGAGGTTGGACCAGTGCCCCTATTCTCTTTGTATCTCAGTTGGAACGAAGACATAAAGAGTTCCCTTCACACATCCTGCCGTATTTCAGGGTGAATAACAACACAGCAAACCTCAGGGAGAATTTTTTTTCCAGGTCTGAACAGAAGGCTAAATTAAGCACTTCCTCTGTGGGAGGGAATGCTTGGCAGGGGAGGTCGCTGAATGCCAACGTTTTGTCATGAATGAAAAAATAAATAAATAAAAAAGCGCTGGCCAGGAACATCCCCCTCAGCTCGGAAATTCCACTGGCAGCTCAGGTCTCAAGTCCTCTTCCTGCTACAGAAGGAAGACGGACAAGTTCAGTTCCAGATATTCCCGGCCCAGCCTTGGCCGGCTGCCCCAGATGGTGTGTTTATTTGTCACCTAACTCCTTCCTCCTCCACCCCCACAGCCCATCGCAGCCTCCTCCCTCCCTGGCAAGATCCTGGAAGCCTGAGTGGGACAAAAGGTTAACACACTCGAACTGCTAGCTGAAAGGGTGAGGGTTCAAGTCCGCCCTAAGTGTGCATGGGCGAGAGCCCAGCGCTGAATCCATTGTACCATTAGGAATGCGTCCATTCCCACTAGAGATGTGTACGAAGAAGTGCGTCTCCCTCCTGACTGCAGAATTCAAAGTCTTGAGGAAGGGTTTTAATTCCCCGACTCAACAAGGACAGGTCTTAATTCTCTCGTGCTGCTGTAACAGAAATGTGGCACACAGAGCTCAAAGGGCTGAAAGCTCAGTCAGAGGGTGGTGCTAGAAGACTTTCTCTGTCTCTTCTCGGCATCTGGAGGTCTCCCCAAGTCCTGGTGGCAATCTCCTCCTTGTTCGAAGGGTTTGTCGGGAAGGGCCAGGGGACCAGATCCCAAGGACTCGCTCCACTCCCAGGTCTTCTCTGCCGGTCGGCGCTCCCTCGCAGCTCTGCTCCCTTCTCACTCAGAAGATAAACAGTGTTGCCAGGCACGCCCCAGGGAAATTCACCTTACATCAATCAGGATATGGAGATGATCTTGCATTTTGCCCTTGCCCCCGTTCCTGGAGGCATTGCTATATAACTGTCACATAGCATCACAGAACCGCCAGACCACTTAGAAGCACAGCACAGCCAAGTTGACACGTGCTGCGGGGGTTAGGGGTGGGGGGGACACAATTCAATCCATGGCAGACACCAATAACGATCCTATTGTCCACACCAAAAAGTGGAAGGTCTTCTCTCTCTTCAACTTATCCTCTTGTTCATCCTCCCAAATATAACCCATCACCCAACCCTGTGGGTTGTACACATCTTCAATCACCTCCAGACCCATCTACTCAGATACCAAAATTCTCTCCAGGGGGATGGCTCACCGATAGTCCACCGTGTCACTAGTTTAGTCTTTCACCAACCCACCCTCCATTCAAGCGATATTTTTTTAACAAGTGGAGAGAAAATCTTCCTGACAAGGACACCAGGCCTCAGGACATCTCCCCTGACCAGCCCCTCTTCAGAGAGGAGCCCCTCATAGAAATAGAGCTCCCCGCACCCAATTCCAGTGCCTTCCCACAACACCCACCACATACCAAGCAAGTCCAGCCTGGTGGTGAGCTCCCACAGCAGGGCAGGGTCTTGGTCTCTGCACTGTGGTAGCCATCGATGTTGAATGCTGAATGAAGAGGGCACTTCAAACAACAGCAAAATGAGAGGGCTGTGGCTTAGACTCTGAATACTATTTCAGAGGTGCCATGCCCTCTTGTCTCACTCCCCACTGGCACGAGTAAAGATTGCGTGTGTGTGTGTGTGTGTGTGTGTGTGTGTGTGTGTGTGTAGAAATCTTACCCTCACTTCAGGACTTTCATTGTCCAACTGTCACATACATTGGATAACATAGTGGTAACTCACTGGACTGCTAAATGAAATGTGAGCAGTTCAAAACCACCAACCATAAAGAGTGTCGTACAGGGTGCCAGAAAGAGTGATTGTCTCAGAAACTCCTCTAACCCGTCCCAAGAGAGTTTTACTTTGTTTTGTCTTGTTTTGGGGGAGGGGAATTCTAGTTAGTAGTTGACTGACTATCAATTTAAGGTCGCCCTATTATTATAATTCATTAATAGGATGTATTGCTCCATTTATTTAGGTCTTATGTAATTTCTTTCAGTTATGTTTTATATTTTGTTATGTGGAGAACTCCTATATGTTCATTAAATTTATCCAAAGCACTAGAACTGTGATGCATATTAATATAGAGGATACATTCTAATTTTCCATTTTTAATCAATAGCAGTGAGTTTAGGAATGATTTCTTGCTGGCCTAGAGAAAAAAATAACTGATATTTTCATTTTGTCTTGCAATGCTGCTAAGCTTAGTGATTAATTCTAATAATTTTTCTGTAAATTATTCTGCATTTCTATCTATGAAAATCATTGTTGACAAGTGATTATGCAATTGTATCTTCCATTTTGATCCATTTTGATCCATTTTTTGATCCAAAAAAATCTTTGATTTATTTTCCTTGCTTTTAGTGCACTGACCAGGAATTCCAGCACAATTTAAATAAAAGTAATTAGAGTGGCTATTGTTATCTCCTTCACATCCTTCGAGGAAAAGCAAAAGCATTTAACATATCCCCACTGGATAGACAGTTGCTGAGTCTTTTTTTGAGGGGGGGCATCACTGCCCTCTGGTGGTGGGAGTAGGAAGCCCAGCTTTGATGCTGGATTTGAACCCCCAACCCAGTAGGCCGCATTCCCGCGCACAACCACTACACCACTGGGGCTCAGCCGCTGTGAGTGTTTTAGATAGCATATCTTACACTATGAATTAAATTTAAGTAGCAGTGAGTTTTGTTTCAGGGGGTTTGGGGGGGGCTGAGAGAGCAACCAATAATTTTCAATGTAAGAGAAATAAGATACTTTTTAATCAAACTTTAAAAACCCAATGTTAAACTGAATAAGAAGTATCAAAACAAACTCATCATTTTATTTTTTAAACCATTTTATTGAGGTCTCATACAATTCTTATCACAATCCATACATACACTCATTTTAGGCCAAGCACATTTGTACATTTGCTGCCATCATCATTCTCAAAACCTGTGCTTTCTACTTAAGCCCTCAGTATCCGCTCTTCATTTCCCCCTCCCTCATATACCCTTGATAATTTATAAATTATTATATTGTTGTTGTATCGTACACTGTCTGGTGTCTCCTTTCACCCGCTTCCCTATTGTCCATACCTCAGGGAGGAGGTTATATGTAGAACTTTATAATCAGGTCCCCCTTTCTATCCCCACCTTCCCTCCACCCTTCCGGTATTGCCACTCTCACCACTGATTCTGAAGGGATCATCTGTTCTGGATTTCCATATGTTTCTAGTTCCTATCTGTACCAGTGTTCATTCTCTGGTCTAGCCAGTTTTGTAAG
The DNA here is from genome assembly GCA_004026705.1 of Nesogale talazaci. NCBI lineage: Eukaryota > Metazoa > Chordata > Mammalia > Afrosoricida > Tenrecidae > Nesogale > Nesogale talazaci. The sequence goes on from PVJH01030448.1 coordinate 17,296, forward strand.
ATAGAATTGGGATCATGTTTGGGGGGGGCGGGGGGAAGAGCATTGAAGGACTAAAGGAAAGTTGTATGTTCCATCAGTGCTACACTGCACCCTCACTGGTTTGTCTCTTCCCCGTGACCCCTCTGTAACCCTGTGACCCTTTACCTACAGATGGACTTTGGGTCTCCAATCTGTACACCCCCTGATTTACAATGATATAATTTTTAGTTATTTTATGCCTGATACCTGATCCCTTTGACTCCTCATGATCACAAAGGTTGGTGTGCTGCTTCCATGTGGGCTTTGTTGCTTCTGAGCTGAATGACTGCTTCTTTATCTTCAAGTCTTTAAGACCCCAGTCTTTTGATAGCTGGGCACCATCAGCTTTCTTCACCACTTTTGCTTATGCACACATTTGTCTTCAGCAATTGTGTTGGGAAGGTGAGCATCATGGACAAAGTCATTATTTTAAAAAATAGAATTCATAACTCTGCTCAAAGGAAGGGCCTTGAAGCAGTCACACCAATAGTCAGTCAGCATAGCAAACACTCAGATACTGCTTTATAAATACTGCCAAGCACTAAGAAAGAAATGGAAGTCATAAACAGAAAAAAAATACAAAGTGAGTCTAGAACATCCTTCACCAGAAATAGAACAAGGAAATCCTCAAGGATTTAATTGTATCATATCAAAAGGATATAAACCCCAGCATAAGGAATATTTATCCCATTGCCAAATTTGTGCATCAGAGAGAACAATGATTGTCAGTGATTGCAACACACTGAGTCACTCTATGGTTCCATTATGCTATTCAAAAATTAACATTCCTTTTCCTCTCTAGTGTAATAATTGATTCTGAAAGGGCTCATGAATAGATTCTGAAGCCATTAGATGAAACCTGGATAGGAATGGCAAATTTACAAGGTGCCAAAATAAAACCCCAACATCACTTATCAGTTGCAAAGGGGAAAGAATGCCTTCTCAATCGAGAGAACACCAACTCACCAAATGACCAAGGGAGTGAACAACCAGAGGCTCGCTTCAAAAACACAAAATCACACACAAAAAAAAATCGGTTCGTCTCATCAAGATGCAGCAAAAACAAATCTTTAAATGTGGCTTCCAAATTACAGAAATCCAGGGGCTAGAGGGCAAGGTAAACCACCACCATAAGAAAACAGACAAATGCAGATTAGAATGTGTGAGATATTCCACACTGACCTGGACTCTTGAAAGTTAAGAGCACCACAGGGGAAAGTGTGTGAGAGGTGGAGAGAAGGGTACATTATAGGGAAGAGACCTAACCAAGGTCAAAGGAGTCCTGGCGCGCGATAGGTTCAAACCCACCAGCCTCTCTGAGAGCGAAAGGTGAGGCTTTCTATTCCCGTAAAGCTTGGCAGCCTTGGCAATCCACAGGGGCCATTCTGTTCTGTTCAGTGGGGTCTCCATGAGTCTGAATCTACTTGATGGCAGTGTGAGAACGTGAACTGAAGACCTTGTGGGATCATGGACTGGTTCCTGGTTCAAAAAGTAGACAGCTGGAAAAGGTATTCTTACCATATCTGGGGAGATTGAAGATGGATTGAATCTCAGATGTTATCATGGAATAACTCATTGCTTAGATGTGATAAAAGTATTGCGCTTACCAAGAAGACTGTCTTTATTCTTCAGAGATGTATGTGGAAGTACTTAGAGGTGAAATATGACCTCTGCAATTTACTCTCAACTATTTCAGGAAAAAAGTATATGTTTTAATATATATATGAATAAAGAACACTTGGAAAAATATGAACCATTTGTGTAAGGTACAGGTGTTCCTTGTTCTTTCCGCTTTTGTGGGGGTTGGGAAGTCTTTACAACACCCAGGTGAGGAAATAAACACTTTCCTGTTGTAATGAGGTGGGAGAGGAAACTGGCAGTCAAGCAATAAGGTGGGGATGTTTATAATTATTCTGATGGTTTCATTTTCATGATTGCACACAGAATTCATGTTCATGGTAGAAAATTTCATAAATGCAAACAAACATACTCATAAATAAAACCACCCCCAGCTCCAGGGGGTAGGGGTGGGAGAGCTGTAAATGTTTTATTCCATTTTGCCTTATCTTCTCAGGTTTTGTTTCACGAGTCCCCCTCAGGCCTCTGGATATGTTTGGGACCATAAGTATCCAGGTTTGGCTTCTTGAGTTCGTAACTCAGACCCTAAACTTTCAAAGCACCAAGGAAGGGTGTGGCTGGAGTCTAGACAACTCAGTGTGGCTGGAGTCTGGACAGCTCATCCTGCTGCCCTGTCCAATGCCTCCTTCCATGCTTCCAGGGGTCTCTAAGGGTGTGGTAGGCTGTGTCTGGTTGTGGGTCCTGGACCAACTTTTGGAGTGAGGAAGAGACTGACTGTCTCAGGAAATGAGGAAGCTCCTCTCTTTAATGGAATCTATCGTGGCTATGGTTGAGTATCAACTTGGCTGTGCCCTACTGCTTCATGATTTGGCAGTTATATTATAGTCCTTCCCCATAATGAGATGTGGTATCATTCCACTCACACCCATGATGAAATCTGCTACGAGCAGCCAACCAACTGAAAGAGCATTTCCCAGGTGGTGTGGCCTATTTCCAATATATAAAGATGCTCTGGGAAAGCCCACTTGTTTTTTTGCTGGATTTAGATATTATAATGAGCACATCATTTGATCTACGGTGTTTTGCCCTTGGGCCAGCAGCCTGCCATATTGCCTGTTGATCTTGGGCATCACCAGCAGCCTGCCATCTGACCTGCCAATTTTAGGTTCATCAACCCCTGCATCTGTGTTAGAAGAAGCCTCCAGTCTGACATCTGACCCAGAGACTTGAAACTTGATGGTCTCTACATCTGTATAAGCCATTTCTTGAGATGAATACTCACCTGCACACACATATAAACAAGCTTCAGTGGTTTTGCTTCTCTAGTCAACCCAGCCTAAGATAACATCTGCATATGCAAACATAGCATCCCTATACCCATAAGCACACATGCAAACAAACCCTACGTACACCTTCATACGACTCCACATACTGAGAGACATGTGTGCACAGACTTACCTGTCATCTACCTGCTATTTCCCAGAAATTAATTTGAGAAATTAATTGAGCCCCCACCCCATCAAAGGGTTGTTGGATGATGGCATTGCTCTGATGCTGGACGTTGTACCACTGGTCCTTCAAAGATCCGCAGGATCATCCGTGATGGACAGGTGTCAGCAGGGCTTCTAGACTACAACAAATGAGCAACCGAGGAATCTACTTCCCCAAAGTAGCCAATGATATGGATCTCAACAGAGCATGGCCCTGTTCTCCAAGATGACCTCCACCCCACCCCAGCCTCAGGTTGGGAGGCACTTGAAATATACAGTGACCACAAGGAAAGGGTCAGGCATACCAACGATCACGAAAACAGCGTGGGACCAAGTAAAGGTTCCTTCCATGACATGTGGGGTCACCATGAACCAGACCTAGGTCAGCAGCCCTTGATACCAACACTGATGACAAAGAGGAAGTAACATTTCTCCACTCTCTCTTTTTGGGCAGGAGGCTCAGGAAAGGAGGCCATGGACAATTCTGTCTCGTTTTTCAAAGTATTTCCTGGGATTCCTGCTAGACTCATTTCTGTGAGGCAAGGACCTGGAGCCAACCCCACTGAGAGCTGCTTCTCTTGTGTCCAACCCCTTGGCCAACCGGGAAACTACCCAGAGCTGTGCGAGACCCTCCAGGGCGACTTTCAAACCAGCCTGTGGAGGGAATAACCAAGCATTAGATGGCTGCCAACCTGGCAAGCAGGGCCTTGGAATCAGTTCTATTTTTATTTCCCAGGTCATGCCAAATGTTGTGTTTTTTTTTTCCTGCATCAGGGTGTTGTGCAGTAATTCATACCCCTGCTGTTCCAGCAATAGCTCTGTGCACATAGAGTAAGCAACTTAGAGCAATTCAAGTCTCGTCTTCACCTAGTTCAGAGGGTAACTTATGCCAAAGGACCCCATCTTGAGGAAGTCTGCTCACCAACCCCCCAACTCTCAGCCACGACCCATGGGTGTACATAATCTCCCAGGCACTTCTGCACTTGGTGAGTCAGCACAGGACAATGCCCAAGAGAAGGGACAACTGGAAGGCATTAAGAGCCAGCACTCATTCAGCACTAGCAGGTGGAGAAGTATGCATCTGCTGTCTCAGGGCCACTGGGCAGCCTGGATCTGCCTCTCGGTGCACTTTCTACCGGCAACGGGCTCCAGGTCAGTGCTGCTCAAGCTTGCCGTTGCTGGGAATGGTCATCCATATGAATGAGATTCATGCCGACCCTGTGTAGGCTGAGTGGATCTGCTCTGCTGGGTTTTCAAGGCTGTGAGCTTTCGGAAACAGATCGCCAGGTCTGTCTTTTCAGCTACCGCAGGCTGGGTTTGAACAGCCAATCTCCCAGCTAGTAGTCAACCTGAAGTTGGGGTGGGGGGTGGGGGGTAAAGATCGTCTTGGAGAACTCTATGGGACCATGTTTTGTTGTGATCTAAAGAGCTATCATTGGCTACTTTGGGGGAGTAGATTGCCAAGTTGCCCCTCTGTTGGCATCTAGAAGCTCTGCTGAAACCTGTCCATCATGTATGATCGCGGTGATCAAGCTGGGACCTCTTGAGCCAGCTTCAGCTCCATCACCTAGAGATCGCTGGGTGCCACCCCCCCTCCCGGGCTACTGATTCAGCAGCTTCTGGATCAAGATACTGATGATGCTGGTCCAGAAGTCACACTTGGAGAAAGACAGCCCGGAGCATGCGGGACGGGCCGTTCCCGGCGATGAAAGGATGAGTGATGAGAGCCGGAGGGATTTGCTGATAAACTTCTGGCCCAGACTCCGCTCCCCGCCACACACTGGTTTGGGGCCAGGCTAGGGACATCGCTCAGAGAAAGAGGGAGAGGCCTAAAGAGCAGAGGAGACTAGGCTGTCCAGGTATTAGCTTCTCCCACTGGCCGGGAGCCTAGGAGTTCTGGATGAAAGTCAGGATCAGGAGAGCCCTGGCTCTGCTCCCAGGCAAGAAGAGTCAGGCTGGAATCAGCCACCCTCCTGTCCTCCATAGCCCACTGGAGGCTCTCAGGGAGAGATGCTAGCAGCCAGCCCCATTCCCCGACTTAGTCTGGGCCCCCAAGGAACCTGCTCTTCCCAGCACAGGCTCACTGGGTCTTCCATAGCCTGTTCAAGAGGGAAACCATTGATGGGGGTCTCCCCGTAGCTAGCAAGGAGAAACCCAGGCCCCGAGAGGTTAAGGGTCATGTCTGCCAATCCCCAGACTCACAAATTCCATTCCCACTCATAGGGACCCTAGGACTGAGTAGAACTGCCCCCCGTCTGAAGCTCGAAATCTTTCTGGGAGTAGAAAACCTTAACTTTCTCCCTCAGAGCAGTTGGTGACTTCACACTGCTGTCCTTGTGGCTTGCAGCCCAAGAAGAACCCACTACACCACCAGGTGGAAGCTCAAGCCTCCCAACTAACATTCTGGAAAATGTTCTGAATGGTCTCCTGTGTTTATGGTATGTCTGGTCCCTCTCACACCCAACAGTAGGCCAACAGAACAACTTTTCCGGGCTCCCCTACACGAAATGGTTTAGACAAAACGTTATGTGAATGTTTCCACCGTCGCGAGCTTTAGGAACCACTGGATCGAGGCTCAAAGAATGTGTGCGGTTTCAAAGGGAGGCTCAGGTCGGTGGAGAGCACCGGTCGCTATGAGTCTGCATGGATGCGCTGGCCCTGACTTGGCGAGTGAGCGGTCACCTTGCAGTCCTGCACTGCCCCCAAGTGGTCACTCAGGATTGATGCCATCACTGCATACCAGGCAGGCATTTAATGGTTTAATGGTTCTCAGACTTGGGCTTGCTTCAGAATCACCGACAGAAGTTGTCAAAACACAGGGAGCCTCACTCAGCGGGTCTTAGGTGGGCCGACATTTTTTTTTCACTTCTAACAAATGCCAAGGGTCGGCTGAGGTTGCTTGCTGGTCTGGAGGCCTCCCTTTGAGAACCGTGGCTCTGGTCCCGTCCAAGAAGCCGCTCAGCCAGTCTGCTCCCCTGCAGGGGTGAGACATTAGAGTGGATCCAGAACTCCAGGAGCTGTGACCTCTGAGACTGGGGAAGCCAGGGCGGAAAGACGTCTTTGAGAAACTAGCTTCTCCAGTTCTCCTAAAGTACAGCCCGCTTGTAAAACCTCTGCAAGCCCAAGAGGCATTACGTGAAGACATCCCTACTGTGAGTGTGTGTCTGTGTGTATACAATTGTATATTCTCAAACCCAGTAAAGAGCCTATCAATCCATACCAAATAACACATAGGACATAATACTGGGATCACCACCACCCCCACCCTCCAGAGAGTGCCAGTGAGACCATTCCAACTGCCAGCAGTCCAGGTTGACTCAAGCCATCCCTGTAGGCAGGGTAGAGCTGGCTCTGTGGGGTCTGAGACTAAATCCTCACAAGAGGAGGCAGGTTCCTCTTTCTCGGGCAGCGCAGCTGGTGGTTTTAATTGCTGACCTCAGGTTAACTCCTCACAGCAAGCCTATGGAGGGCTCCCAAGGTCATACATCTTTACGGGAACAGAAAGCCTCAGCTTTCTCTCAAAGAGCAACTGGTGAGTTTGAACTGTTGACCTTTGATCAGCAATCCAATGTTTACCAGAAAGCACAACCACGACTCCTCTGGGCAGGCCTGGGAGTTCCTTGGCTTAGATGTATCCTCACATGTATGTGGGTGCCCATGCCTTTTTTTGGGGGGGAGGGTTATTTTGTTTGGTTGGGTTTTGTTGTTGTTGTTGTTGTTGTTGTTGTTGTTTGTATAAAACACTGAGAGAAGGGATTAGGTTTAGGACACCTGCTCTATCAACATCAGTTCATTAGCATGACAAAAGAAAATCCCTATGCCCAAACAAGGTTCCATGCACAGGTACAGGAGTAGAGACTTCAACGTGTCTTTTTGAGAAATAGATAACTAAACAAACCATTTTATGGTGAATTCGTGACGCTTTATAGAGCAGATAAGGGTTTTGCATTCAACAAGACCTGCACATTCTGATTCCCCTCCCCCACCGCAATACCCTAAAGGCACCCTCATCACCTATCCCACCTCCACCCTGTGGCTCCTGTTTCCCCTGCCCCTCCTTTCCTCACCCTCGGAAACTTCCTGCTTGAGTAAATGATGCCCTTTGGATGGTAAAAGGTTGATTCTAGCAGGGGGAGTAAGGTCAGTTCCAGACCTGAAGTTGTGACAAAGGGCCTTAGCCTCAAGGGTCCCACACATCTCTATCTGACCAGTAATCCTGGACTCTTTCATGGTTTGGAGTGTGGTTCATTGATTTTCTCCATTCTACCGAGGACCTTTGAATGGGACTCTTTCGGAAGCAGTGGGTAATGATTGCGTGGCACCCGCGAGTTTCCCTGGTCTCGGGGTCATGGAGCCTGATAATTGCATGGACCATTAGTCTCCTGGCTCATTGTTTTCATCTGACTTTTGATTTTCAACAAATGGGGTTGGTT